>WNGS01165472.1:32043-44952 GCA_020271785.1 Procambarus virginalis | reverse complement strand
AATTAAAGTCCCCTGCGATAATTAGATGGTTTTTGTTCAGTCTGTTATCGAGTATTAGAATACTAAGGTTTGAATTGAATTCGGACACATCAGTGTTAGGAATTCTATAGACTGCACCCACAGACAGGATAGACTCGGCACCCTTGACTCTAAAAACTGGCGAAGATATACTCCCCACAGCAGTCTCTAGTTCTAATTACTTTTAAGCATGTAAGTTCTTGTGGTAGTAAAGAGCAGTACCACCACCTCTCTGAATTTGACGACAGTTGTGAATTGCCGAGTAGTTAGGCATGTTAAAGAGCTGAGTAGTATCCTCTTTCAACCACGTTTCAGTAAGTATGATAAAAGAGAATTTGTTGTCAATAGTTTCAATCAAGGCACTAACATCATCGAAGTGTTTACCTAGGGATCTAACATTCAAGTTGATTACAGAGATATTGTGATTATGTGTAATACATTGTTTACATCATGTGCTGTAAAATATCTGCAATTTAGATCATTAAAGTGATGATTGTCATAGATAGTGGATAAGAGGTTTAGTTCAGGGTCTAAACTTGCCTGCATAAAAAGGCTGGTTGCAGGAAAACAAGGCAAGAATGGCAAATTACAAAATAGAATTATGATATAAAAGGGGAAAAATATATAAACAAGTCTATACAAAACACAAACAAAATGAACAAAAAAAGAAAAAATGAGGTAGCTTACAAGGGGCTTACAGGTACTCTCAGGTACACTGTAAGTAATATTGAATATTGAGACACAGGCAAAGCCAGGTGTACAATGGAGTAAGAGAGTATGGCGAGGCTAGGCAACCTAGGTAATAAATGAAATCAAAGAAAAAAGTTGAATAATAAACATAGGCAAATTTAAGCTAAAGATTATTAACTAAAAGTAGTTAGTTATGATCCTATAATTAAAAAGACCTGAAGAAATATTAAAGCACTCGGTTAATTATTCCAGAAAATGACTAATAAAAGGTAAATTAAAAATTAATTAAAAAGTGAAACAAAGAGAAATTAGGATACCTAGCCCGCACTAGGTGACAAGGGGGTTAATTATGTTGACTCATTGGGAGTGATAATAAGGTGAGACAAACCACATTGGTTGAGGAAAGTGTTGAGGTTATCCTCATTTGCAATTGTAAACATTTACCTGTTGATGTTTTTTGACTATAATCAAGCCATCTCTAACGAAGCACTGATGAATCGCGTCTGGGTTTTGATGACGGATTTGACGCAGGCGGTAGAGGAGGTGCTGTCTTTTTCTAGTCAAGCACTCGTTTATGTAGATTCCCTTTCGTTGGGATGCAGCTGTTTGGAGAAGATGCGATTTCGTGGACTGGGAGGCCAATTTCAGCGAATTCTCCGCTGGTTTTGTCCTGATGGGTTCGTTTTCCTACTCTGTAGGCAGCAATAATGTCTGTTTTGTTTAGAGTGAGCTGCAATTCATTTTTTAAGAGATCCTGAACAATTTCAATACACTTTTCACCTTCGATTTCCACTGGAATAGCTTGGGACGACACAACACAGAGTCAAGCAGCTTTTGCTGATCTTGTTCATCCTGGGTGACGGAACGTTGGGCGGATAATGTATTGATACATGCAGTCATTTTGCTGCAGTCATTTTGCATTTTTTCTGTTTTTTATGGCTTCATCAGATTTCAGACGAATGTTTTCCTCACGGAGACCATTCAAGTCATGCTGGAGTTGATCTCGGCTAGCCCTTAAGTTTTTAATATCCTCCTGGAGGAGGGTTATTTCTTGTTGTTGTTGATGGAGGTTCGAACAGTTTGCTTGATTTTCAGATGGAAGACTCAAGATGATCGTATTTGAGCCTCAAGGACTGAGCACAACTTTTTGAACCACTGATTATCAGCCCAGTTAGGGAAATCCGGTGAGGGACCAGAAGCACGTTTGAATCTCGTAAACAGTGATGTAAGAGTGGAAGTAGGAGAGGATTGAGAGGACACTGCTCCCTGGCTCAATGGGGTGGAGGGGAGGGTAGCACCGCCGCCACAGGCCCCAGAGCTTGCAGAGGGAGAAACACGATGACTGTCAGTATTTGTCGGGATAGATGCCTTGTTAGGGGCTTTGTTGATCTTATTTACCTGTACAGTCTTGTTCCTGGGAGACATGATAGGTAGAGGATGACTGGAGTGTTTGTTGTGGTGGAAACTTGCGGCAGGCAGCGCGGTGGTGGGCAGAGGCGGGCACCGGTTCTCACACAGAGAGGATTGTTTTGAATTTAGTTTGCGTCGGAATGAGTCGATTTGGGTTGGTTACTTTGATTGTGCTATGACATGCTTGGACTCCACGTACTTAGCTGCCTGTGGGTGGTGGTCAACATCATCTGGCGGTAGTTTAAGGCCTGAAATACAGCGTAGAGTGAGGAGCGTAGATAGCGTGTATTGGCGTGTACATGAAACTCAACACAGAATTTTGCCCAAATGCCTCCTTCAGCTGCTCCAGACATCTGGCATCAGGTACCTGTGTAAAAATGTCGTCAACATACCTGCAGTGTATGACGGGTTTCAAGCCCATGTCAACTAAGGCCCTCTGCTCGATGGTGCCCATGAAGAAGTCACAAACAGGACACCTAGGGGAGAACCCATGGCGACCCCATCTACTTGCTTAAACATGTGCCCATCTGGGCTCACGAAGCTTGGAGTAGATTCCTTAGTATGCTTTCTGGTATGTCATGAGGAGTGGAAGCCGGGTCACGATACACTCTGTCTGCTATCATCCCGATTGTCTCGTCCACAGGTACGTTGGTAAATAGTGACTCCACATCCAACGAGGCTCTTATCCCCGTGGCCCGTGCTCCGTGCAGTAAGTCGACAAATTCCTTGGGAGAATTCAAGCTGAAAGCACAGGGTACGTAAGGAGTCAGCAACCCGTTGAGTCACTTAGCCAGTCTGTATGTGGGTGTGGGTATCTGGCTGATGATTGGCCGAAGAGGGTTTCCTGGCTTGTGGGTCTTGACATTTCCATTCTTCCCTTCTCCGAAAGTTCTTTACCGATTGCTTTGAAATTTTCACACAACGTTCATTTGCATCCGGCCAGATTTTTTATATTCATACTATATAGATGTCACGTCTGTGACGGATAAAAAACATGCTTTTCTGAAAAACTGTGTTTTTCATGTGTTTTTCCATGTGAAGGAAATCTTTAAAACCTCTTTTCTGATTGTTTTGAAATTTTGGCACAAAGGTACGTTGTATGTGAAACTCAACACAGAATTTTGCTCAAATGCCTCCTTCAGCTGCTGCAGACATCTGGCATCAGGTACCTGTGTAAAATGTCGTCAATATACCTGCAGTATATAGCGGGTTTCAAGCCCATGTCAACTAAGACCCTCTGCTCGATGGTGCCCATGAAGAAGTTCGCAAACAGGACACCTAGGGGAGAACCCATGGCGACCCCATCTACTTGCTTAAACATGTGCCCATCTGGGCTCACAAAGGGTGCCTCTTTAGTGCAGGCTTGGAGTAGGTTCCTTAGTATGCTATCTGGCATGTCATGAGGAGTGAAAGCCGGGTCACGATACACTCTGTCTGCTATCATCCCAATTGTCTCGTCCACAGGTACGTTGGTAAATAGTGACTCCACATCTAACGAGGCTCTTATCCCCGTGGCCAGATTTTTATATACATACTATATAGATATCACGTCTGTGAAGGATAAAAAACATGCTTTTTCTGAAAAACTGTGTTTTTCATGTGTTTTTCCATGTGAAATCTTTGAAACCTCTTTTCCGATTGTTTTGAAATTTGACACAAAGTTGCATTCAAATAGGCGCGTTTTATATATATATATATATATATATATATATATGATATATATATATATATATATATATATATAATATATATTATATATATATATATATATATATATATATATATATATATATATACATGCCTCACCGTGACAGAAAAAACATCTTTTTTTTTTAAACAGCGCCTTATGTTGGACGTAAAGGCAACACATGCTGTAATCTCAAAATGTTCTTCACTGATTGCTTTGAAATTTGATTCAACGTTGCATTCAAATAAGCACGTCTTTTCATATACCAAATTATTGCTGCCATCCCCTGTGACAGATAAAACATGGGTTTTGAAAAAACAGCGCCTTCTGTTGCACATAATAGCAACATGCACGGTATACTAAATATGTCACTAATTCCATTTCAATGTTTTCGATTGCACTGATAAATTTTATTTTCATAGATTTCGATATATTAGATTTTTATTGAATTATTTTGTGTGACATTGTGTTGGAATTAAGCTGTGCTGTTTACCATACCATTCATTTCGTAAGTATAAGTATAGATGCCACACCTGTGACAGGTAAAACTATGCTTTTCTTGAAAAACAGTGCCATCTGTTGCATGTAAGAGCAATACACATGCTATAGTGAATATGTTACAATTTCATTTCTGCATTTCTGATTGCATTGATAAATTTAATTTTCATAGATTTTTATTTATTTTCATTTCATTTAATTATTTTGTGTGAATTGCATTGGAATTGAACTTTCTTGTATATAAATAAAAAATGTATATGTTCGTTTGTTCAAAATCTCTAATCTCCGAAAGTTCTGCACTGATTGGTTTCAAATTTTCACACAATGTTCCATTTGCATCCGAGCAGGTTTTAATATACATATTGCATTGATGTCACGTCTGTGACGGAAAAAAAACTTTTTTTTTTAACTGTTTTCTTTTTGTAATGATTTTTTTTTTCATTTGTAGAGTTTTTTGAAAAACCTCTTTACCAATTGCTTTTAAATTTTGTCTCAACCTTGCATTTGAATAGGCGCATGTGTTCATATACCTACTATATACATGCCTCACCTGTGACAGAAAAAACATGCTTTTTTGAAAAACAGCGCAATCTGTTGGACACAAGAGCAACACATGCTTTAATCTCCCAAAGTTCTTCATCGAATGCTTTGAAATTCTGACACAATGTTCCATTCGAATATGCGCCTGTTTTATATACCTACTATATAGATGCCACACCTTTGACAGGTAAAAACTTTTTTTTTCAAAAACAGGGCCATCTGTTGCACATATTAGCAACACACACGATATACTAATTATGTTATGAATTCCATTTCAATGTGTCCAATTGCATTGATAAATTGAATTCTTATAGATTTAATTTATTTTAATTTTGATTTAATTATTTTGTGTGGCATTGCGATGGAACTGAGCTTTGTTTTTTACCATACGGTTCATTTCATGAGTGTAGCTATTTTTTTCATTTCGTTTTTTATTTTTTTTCTTATATTTCAGTGATGGAAACATCAGATCATTTGATGTTCCCAATTTTCTGATTGGAACATCAGATCATTTCGGAATGCATCGGACAAGGGAATTGGGAATGGTGAGTAGGATAAGAGGACAGGAGTACGGGATAGTACTGAGGACTGCAGAACAGGGGAGGGGGAAAATGGTGTGGAGAACGAGGGACGAGGGAGTTGGGGATGGTGGGGACGAGGTGACTGGGGAATGGAGAATGGTGGGAAGGACAAGGGGACAAGAGAGTGAGGGATGGTGCGGAGGACGAGGGAACACGGGAGGGGGAATGATAGGAAGGACAAGGGGATGGGGGAGTGGGATTTTTGGAGAGGACGAGGGGACGTTGGAGTGTGGAATGGTTAGGAGGACGAGGGGACGGTGGAGTGGGGGATGGTGGGGAGGACATTGGGATGGGGGAGGGAAGAAATGGCGGGGAAGACTTGGGGACTGGGGAAAGGTTGCTGTGGCTCAGCAATGCACATGCATTGCTGAGCCACAGCAACGCGTGGCCGAGTACTGCTAGTATAAATATAAAAGAACAGTGATATTACAATGGTACTCATTAAGGTGCTACCAAACTGATAACACTCCAATATTCCCCTAAATCTTCATCCTATAACCGTGCTAAGTTGCTGCTTACTCCTCAGCTCACAACCTACTGCATCCTTAACTGCTTTGGGCTGAAATACAGGGTAAAATATATTCAAATATCTCCAAGTGTAAAACAGACATCAACCTCTTACCTTGCATTACACCTTTAACCCCAAAAAACGCAATCAAGCACTCCCTTAAACAACCACGTGTTTGAACGATCCTCTGCTCTATTCCTCGAGACTCACCATCAAATACATCTGTCTGGGTCCTCAAAATCAGGTTAAGTACTCCTGCAGTTCCACCAATTTACTGCATCTGAAGTCCTCCTCGAATGTCAATGAAGCTCTCTCACACGGCTTCACACAAAAGACGTGTAGCTCCATACACTACCTGAAGATTCACTATATCCATGGAGTTTCACTCCTCACTGGAAGTCCTGCTCCACCTAGCACTTTAGTTCCCACTTGGGATTTCAGCTCACACTTGGAGTTCAGCATACACTCCTCCTCTGGTACGAGGTTCCTTCACTAACGTCTCTCACACAAACCTGCAAATCCATCACCATGCCAATATAAAGTGTTTTCCTAACCAATCATAAATAAATGTAATCAGAGCAAATAAACTCCTCCACCCGACATCCTTTCAAACACATATGCCACCGCCGAGGTGGTTTCTCCCCATTCCAGGACCAGTCCACCTGGGAACATGTCTTGACGTGACGCTTGGGCCTCCCTCTAGCCCAGGGGTGGGCAACCTCTGGCACGCGTGCCAAACTTGGCACACCGATGACTTTCTCTGGCATGCAAGAGCATTCTGGAATTATGTAAAATAAAGAAAACCCTCTAATTTTCATAAAAGAAAAAAAAATCCTCTGAAGATTTTTATTATGTTCATTGTCTCGTCACGCTTACCTCAAACATTGGCTTATTAAACTTATTGATTGGTATTACAATAAACGTACGTATACTTTACTACAAAGTTTGTGTGTGCTATAATATTAACAGGAAATAAATAATTCTTTAAAAACTCGGATTTCAGTAGAAGTAGGCTAATTCATTTCTCTTTACTGCACTTCACAACGACAACACAATCCGTTATCATTGCTATTCATTGGAGTTACTCATCATATACTATTTTGACTTACTTTTGATCTTCCTTCTTGTCCATGCATATCAATATATTACTTATTTTAATTTCATGCCCTTTACAGATTGTACAGAATGTCACCACCACCAGCTAAGAAACGATGTCAGTCAAATGAAGAGGATATTAGAGAATTTACGGAATACTGGACTGAAAAGTTTGGCATGATTAAGAAGGATGATAAAGCTTTATGCATTTTCTGTTCTGACACAGTTGTTTGTAGAACTTCTTCTGTAAAGAGACATTTCGAAAATGTTAGTAAGAACTTAAGCAATAAAACTGAGGAGGAACAAAGAGAATTAATTTCTCGTGAACTGAGCAAGACAAAAACACAAGCTGAAACTTTTATGAATTATATTTCAGGTAGGCACAGTTCCAACTTAGTTGCTGCTAGTTTTGAAGTTTCAAAAGTTATTGCCCAACACAGAAAGCCTCTCTGTGATGGGAAGTATATTAAAGAAGCTTTGCTAGAATGTACACCTTTTCTTTTTGACAACTTTTCAGAAAAGAAAAAGATAGACACTTGATGTTATGTTTTGTTACATAAAAGCTTTTGAAATGAAGCTTAAAGTTTTTAAGAGGGATGTCGATAATGAGAGATTTAGATACTTTCCAAACCTAAAAAGGTACATCAGTGATCTAAAAGATGACAGAACAGACCACAAATGTCTTCAAAAGCTGTTTGTAAACATTATCGAGTAAACAGTTTGGCAGTTCTCTACAAGATTTGCCAAATTCAGAGAACTGGAAGACACAGTAAAGTTCATCAAGTTTCCAGACAGCATCAAAATGGATGAACTAAACTTGCAAATGTTTTCATGGATAGACATGGATGATTTTGAGATGCAGTTGATTGAATTTCAGAGTAGCTCAGTTTGGAAGCAGAAATTTGTTGACCTTAGAGTTGACTGGGAAAATATTGAAAGAAAGAGATTAGAGATGAAAGTAACAAAGAGAAATGCGGAAAACGAAGTATTAAGGACTTGGAATACTATTCCAGAAAATTATGTCTGTTTAAAAACCTTGCAACAGCATTGCTAACCATGTTTTCGTCTACATATGCTTGCGAATCTTTGTTCTCAATTATGAACTTTGTTAAGTCTCGTAACAGGCGTAGCATGACAGATGAAACTAGCGCTGCATGCATATCTCTCAATGTTACTAAATATAAACCCGATGTAAAATCTCTGTCATCAGTTATGCAGAAGCAGAAGTCTCACTGACAGTATATAAAAGGAGTCAACAAGTTTTTTATCTGTTGTATTCTATTAAAGTCACAAAAGCTTAAAGGCTGTTGAATGTACTTCTGAAGATTAAATATTTTTTTTTCTGTTTTTTTTATACTATGTTTTACTGCACTGAGGTAATTTATTATTTTTTCGTTTAAAAAGTTCTTAAGAGATACCAAATATGTTCTAAAAAAATGATTGGCACGTGGAAAAAGTTTGTGTCACAGACTTGGCTGATTTTGGCACGCACTCTCAAAAAGGTTGCCCACCCTGCTCTACCCTCATCACTGGGGGGCCGCGGCCCCTCAGTCACGGGAGAGTGAGGGTATGCCGCTCCCGCCTCCAGCTTGTTCTCCCAACTTTAACTCCTTATATTTGCTAACTGGTTCAATAGAATTCTACCCTATATATACATATGTTCACTATGATCACTGGGCACACGATCAAGCACTGGTAGCTTAGCTAACAAACGATTAAACAGGCTTACCGCAGGGACGTATGACGTAGAGTAGACCGCTCACCCCTGGCCCACAACATGGCGCTCACACAGGCTGCCCACAAAAACCGCTATAGGACTGCTTCATAAGGCTTCTTCTAGTCCTGACTTGAGTATACGTAGTAACCTAGGAGGCTCCACAACAGAAATGCCTGCTTACTTCCTTCCTCTTGAAGAAGCAACACAATTAGAGTTCCATAAAGGCGCGACCATCACTCACTTCCAGGTCACCTCTAATTTATGAAAATCACAAAGAAATGGTGTACTAAGTCCCTAACAGCTTCCTCACACTTGCGAACATGTAATCTTCAGTCCACCACTAACACAGGTAACTATATTCTTCATTCTTCCAGGAGATCAACGAAGTACGACCATCTCTGACGACTGCTGTGACTCAAGTGAGGTCACGACGTCCTGCTAGCATCACGTCACGTCACCAAAATATCGACATCTTATTTCATGCCACTTATTACCAGACGTTCATCCTCTGCTTGTTTTGTTAAATTATTCACTGACGTTTATTATATTTTTCTTTGTCTGACCTCTTAATCTCAGGTCCGGAAAGAAGAATAACTCTCACTGGGGTAGAGTCGTTCCACCCAGGCTGCATTACTCTTAACACTACACACTGTAAATTTACTGAACAGAATTAAAAGCATCAAGGTAAAATAATTAGAAACTATAAGACTGCATGTCTCCTTGCAATTTCTCCATCTGCATATTCCGGACACTGGTGAAAGTTTCCTTCCACTTCCAGCTTTCCTTACCCATTCATCTTTCCTCCCCCTTCCATCTTTGCTTCCCCTTCCATCTTTGTTTCCCCTTCCATCTTTATGTGGAACATTTCCCTAGCATCACCCGCAGCTATGCAGAATAACTCCAAATGTTTTCATTATCACACAATGCTGTTGAATCCTAGAAAATTAGAGACCGAATTAGTGAAGGAGAATCTATGTGAGACGTTCATTTTGAAATTCCAGTAGAAAACTTAATTTCCTTTCCAGAGAAATACTTAATGAATGATAATGTATCACTTAAGCGCAAAGTCTAAAGAAAACCTCCCTTTTAAATAGCCTCTTTACGTTTCACTTTCACTACAAAACAAGAACGGACAGACACGCAGTAATTGAATTACACTACAAGAAATAACATATTTTCGTCAAGCAATTCCTTAAGGATTATCGCTAATATTCCAGAGAATGAATTATTGAATCTAAATATATTTTATTAGTCACTAAAGAATGAAAAAGACAGCAATGAGCGTCAACAGCAACATTAGGAAGACAGAGCAATATCAAAGGAAAATGTCTGTCTGTCTACCTGTCTGTCTGTCAAAGTATGGAAGGCAGATTCTTGTGGCTCGCTTCATGTAAGTTAACATGGTGACGTGTGTGTGTCTGGTGAGTATCGTAATGGGGCTGGGGTCGCCACCAATGACACTCTTTTAATGAGCATTGGCTCCTATTGCGTCACAGAAATCTCCTATGAGCTATGAAACGTGGGTTTGGTGGTCCATAGAGTGTTTTCAACAGATTTGAAGCTTTTTTTTTTTTGAAGATTTGAAGAAGAAAAGATTTATGGACGTTTATGATTTTACCCAATGAGAAGGAAAATGTGAAGGATAAGGAGAGAGATAATGGAATGGAAAGAGAATGGGAGAAATGGAAGGTGGACGGATAGAAAACAGGAGATACTGAGAGAAATACAGTTGGAGGAAGAGAGTTGGATGGAGGGAGAGAGTGGAATGGAGGGAGGGAGGAATAAAAAACTGGCTGGAATAAGGGAAATAGGCAAACAGAACCTCAGGCAGAGTGAACGGTAAAAATAAATCATTAGAGAGGCGACATTTGTTAAGGCGGGGCTCAGGAGCTAGCCCTCTACCCTGGAAGCACCTTTATAGATGAGCAGATTCGGTAGGGTATTCACAGACACGTACACATTCCTGGGGTGTGTGTGTGTGTGTGGTGTGGAAAAAAGTAGTTAGTAAACAGTTGAATGATAGTTGAGGGGCGGGCCGAAAGAGCAAAGCTCAACCCCCGCAAACACAACTAGGTGAATACACACACACACTGATATAGCAGAAAATGATATTCCAAACAAACAGGTAATGAAACTTAGAACAGGCGAGGACAATTATACAGAGAATGACAAAGAGGAATGTGAAGAATTCAACAAGAGGTTCCAGAATGTCTTCACAATAGGACAAGGTGAGGTTACTGCGCTAGGAGAGGTGCCAGTAAACCAGGCGGCCTTGGAAGGGTTCGAAATTACGAGAGATTAGGTCAAGAGACACATGCTGGATCTGGATGTGAGAAAGACTGTTGATCCATACAGGATCTCACCATGCGTACTGAAATAGTACGTATGTTTGTTTACAGGGGCCTCGTAGCCTGGTGGATTGCGCACAGGACTCGTAATTCTGTGGCGCGGGTTCGATTCCCGCACGAGGCAGAAATAAATGGGCAAAGTTTCTTTCCCCCTGAATGCCCCTGCTACCTAGCAGTAAATAGGTACCTGGGAGTTAGCAAGCTGTCACGGGCTGCTTCCTGGTGTTTGTGGGTGGTGTGAAAAAAAGTAGTTAGTATACAATTGATTGACAGTTGAGAGGCAGGCCGAAAGAGCAAAGCTCAACCCCCGCAAACACAAGTAGGTGAATACACAGGTTTCCAACAAAACTGGAGCCAGAGCAAAGAGGGTTGAGCTACGAGGAAAAACTAATGGAACTAAACCTCACAACCGAAGAGGATAGAAGGAACAGAGGAGATATGATCACAACATTCAAGGTAATGAGGTGCGTAGATAGGGTGGACAAGGATGAACGAGTAGTCAACAACCAGAGTGCACTGATAGTAGAAGTTGGGGAAGCCACCTCAATCAACAAATCAAAGGTTAGATTCAACTAAGAATTCGAACATCAAAATTCTTAAATTACAACAAAACAGGCTTAACAACGCCATTCGGCTAGACTTCAAACCATGCAGACACTGTAAGGAAAGTACAATCGTACACACACACACACAGGCGGCCTTGTCTCTTGGCCTTGTCTCTTGGCGGATACGTCTCCGAGGGTCGAGGGAGGTGGTCACGTTACGTCGCGCTCGCAAATAAGGCTTCATATTTCTGGACATCAGACGGATACACGGGAAATTCGGTGTTCAGTGACAATGCAAAGTGCAACACACCCATTAGAAACTAGCAAATTTATGGATTGTGTCCGATAGGGAATATTAGGCAAGATCAGGGGTACGACAACAGTGCTAGGACAAGCACGTGGGCCACTGCATGGTCAGAGTGTACACAACTAGATGTGATAGTAAAGATCATAACAAATAGTGAATAGGATAGTGAAGAAGTGAAGTGCATTAGAACTATATCGGTGCTAAGAGGAACAAGAAGCAGAGTAATGGTCATAGATAGCAACAAGTTGGAGGGACCTACGCCTGGCAGCAGCGTGGATGGGGACAGCAGGCCTACATCTGACTGTCAACAGTACTTTTAACACCTGTTTGTGCTGTGGGATGTTTTGAATTGGTGGTAAGGTAAGGCCTCTCACAAAGTCAGTCAGTCAAACGGTGTACAGTGTTATTGCTTTTTAATAGTTAGTCTTGGATATAAGTTAACAAAAGGAAACGAACCTCAAAGGAAAGATTCGACTCACGTGGGAATCAGTTTGAGGCACCGAAGTGTGAGAAAAACACTCTTCCTACACCGAAACAACTCCCGACCCCTTTGCTTTCACCCCTCACCACCTCCACATCATAGCACCAACAGTACCCACACAGCCTCCCAACCATATGGTCCACACCTCCCATAACCCTCCCACTGCTTAATCCGCCACCACCACACCCTCACCCATCCCCTCCCTCTCTCCACCACTCCCTCCCCCCATACACTCACCACACCTCGCCACCCCGCCGCCCTCTCTCCTCTTCACCCTCTTCCCCCTCTCTCTCTCTCTCGTCTCTCCTCTCATCCTCGCTCTCATCTCCTCACTCTCTCTCTCTCTCGTCTCTCTCTCTCTGCTCATCTCTCTCTCTCCTCTACTCTCATCATTCCTCTCCTCTCTCTCTCTCTCAGATACCTCTCCCTCCTCTCCTCTCTCTCTCCTCCCTTCCTCCCTCTCCTCTCTCTCTCTCCTCTCTCT
>WNGS01165471.1:89900-111122 GCA_020271785.1 Procambarus virginalis | reverse complement strand
TTTTTTTTTTCATTTTGATTTAATTATTTTGTGTGAATTGCGTTGAAATTGATTTGTGTTGTTTACCATATCGTTCTTTTCATGAGTATATATATTTTTTTCATATTTTCATTTAATTTTTGAACTTTTTTTTATATTTCAGTGATGGGCACATCAGATCACTTGTTTCCAATTTTGTGATGAGAAGAAGAAACCATTTTGGAAGGCATCGGATGAGGGAGTGGGGAATTGTATGGATGACGAGGGGACGGAAGTGAGAGGTGGTGGGGAGGACGAGGGAACAAGGGAGGGGGTAATCATGTGGAAAGACAAGGGGGGACAGGGGAGTTTGGAATGGTCGGGACGAGGGGATGGGGGAATGGGGAATGGTGAGAAGAAACAAGGGACAGGAGAGTGGGGCATGGTGCGAAGGAAGAGGGAGTGGTGGAGTAGGAAATGGTGGGGAGGACGAGGGAACGGTGGAGTGGGGAATGGTTGAGCGGGCGAGGAGACAGGTGATGGGGGAATGATTGGGAGGACTGGGAGACAAGGAAGGTTAGTGTGGATCAGCAACGCACATGCGTTGCTGAGCCACAGGATAAGGGGTATTGGTTGACAGGATAATGGGTATTGGTGCCCAAGATAACCATCCGAGTGCCGGCGGTGAGGTGGTTCAAATAGCTTCGGCTATCACCTCATTATGTCCGGTCGTGATGGTCAAGTGGTTTAAGGCGTCTTGTACATACCAGTTGCGTTGCTCCTGGGAGTATGGGTTCGAGTCACTGCTGGGGTGTGAGTTTTCATTCGCATATAGTCCTGGGGACCATTCAGGCTTGTTCGCATTTGTGCTCCTCACGTGTGCCCCAGAGAATGAGGTGATTTGGTAAAATGCTATGCCCAAGATAACCATCCGAGTGCCGGCGGTGAGGTGGTTCAAATAGCTTCGGCTATCACCTCATTATGTCCGGTCGTGATGGTCAAGTGGTTTAAGGCGTCTTGTACATACCAGTTGCGTTGCTCCTGGGAGTATGGGTTCGAGTCACTTCTGGGGTGTGAGTTTTCATTCGCATATAGTCCTGGGGACCATTCAGGCTTGTTCGCATTTGTGTTCCTCACGTGTGCCCCAGAGAATGAGGTGATTTGGTAAAATGCTATGCCCAAGATAACCATCCGAGTGCCGGCGGTGAGGTGGTTCAAATAGCTTCGGCTATCACCTCATTATGTCCGGTCGTGATGGTCAAGTGGTTTAAGGCGTCTTGTACATACCAGTTGCGTTGCTCCTGGGAGTATGGGTTTCGAGTCACTTCTGGGGTGTGAGTTTTCATTCATATATATATATATATATAATATATATATATATATATATATATATATATATATATATATATATATATATATATATATA
The DNA here is from genome assembly GCA_020271785.1 of Procambarus virginalis. Lineage (NCBI taxonomy): Eukaryota > Metazoa > Arthropoda > Malacostraca > Decapoda > Cambaridae > Procambarus > Procambarus virginalis. The sequence goes on along the minus strand of WNGS01165471.1, from coordinate 109,738 downwards.
TATATATATATATATATATATATATATAATATATATATATATATATATATATATATATATATATATATATATATATATATATATATATATATATATATATATATATATATATATATATATATATATATATATATATATATATATATATATATATATATATATATATATATATATATATATATAATCACTAAAATGCTATATGGACTCGAACACGTGATCTTTTGATAACCAGTTTTCACTCAATGCAGCCAACCACTTTACAATAGAATTGGAAATTCTGCCAAGTATTGTATAGCCTCAAAGCATGTTTCCACTTTCATTGAATTCTCAGGAGCACCCATGGTATGGATCAGATTTGGTTTTCTTAAACACAATACTCACTATACTTTACACACCTCATGCAGGACTCCTCACGCAATACACGTCATGCAACACACCTCACGCAATACACATCACGCAATACCTAACACCACACAGTTCATGTCGTATCCCACACATCCGACACCTTATGCAAACTATATAAAAGATATCTCTATCTGCCTTTCCGAGGTTGGAGGCCCTTTTAATTCGATGACTTAATTGTATCGGAATATTGGAGCGATTCAAGAAGTGGAACTAAGCGAAACACTGTTAAAGAGGAATTTAACATAATCAGTTGTAAACCATGTGCAATGTTTTCCATAAATTAGGTTTGGTGGCTAGAAAAACGAGCCTTTGGCTCATGTTTTGACAATGGGCTGCTTTATGTTAATGTTGGGATATGAAATTTAGAGGTAAGGTTTTATCATAATTCCACGAAACTTCGAATATTCAAAACAATATTGTGTAACATTTTGTTTCATTAGGAAAGAAGGCAACTTGTTAGATTTCCTTGCTGTTAGATTTCATTAATTCCGTTTCCTGCGTCCTTTGGTGGAACAGCAACAACAAAGTTACGATATACAGATTTCTGTAGAGATCATTTTACAACTGGTCCCAAGAGGAGCAGGTCCCAAGAGAGGCCTGGTCGAGAACAGGGCCGCGGGGACGCTAAGACCCGAAACCATCTCAAGGTAACATCTCAAGGTAAGAAGAAACCAGGGGAAAAAAGTCAGAAAAGAAGATCATCATTGAGCCGCAGCTCCTTAGCATCCCGGTGAAACGATCAACTAAGCCCAAGGTCAGTTACTGCAGGTTTTTGGGATGCAGCTTTCTACTTCGGCTTTTTCATAGCCAACTTTACCTGCTCCAGGAGTTTCTTCCTACTGGCCTCTTGGGAAAACAAAACAGCTTGTCTACAGAAAGACCTATTGAGCAGTGAACTATCAGATGGAGAAACTGTAAGCCCAGAGTATATTGAGCTAAAGGCGAGGTCCGCTTAGCCCAAAACAACGAGTTCATTAATGCCCTGAAAAGGGTCAAATGGCATTGCAACTTCCAAAACAAACATTCCTAGAATTTGCATCTCATAATTTTTACCCACTTATCGCAGGCACTGGGATCTTGGTGTTTATAAAACTAAGTTATTTTTTAAATGGCTTTACTCCTCTACGCTTCTTTGTCGTAGCATGAGTGATTGGACTGAGTCATATCATTGAATATTTTGGAGAAACTATTACAATGTCATAGTGCTTGAATGAAGGTGAATGACAGATCCACTAAATGAATAAAGGTATAAAGCACCATAAGAAAAGATGTGGGTTACACCCGAAAAATTGTTTTTAATACTTTTACACATATATTGGGTATTTCCTTCATCTTCATTGCATATTTTAATATTACCTGAGAAATATATTCATTTAACATCTACACCACAGACACTGGGGCAGGCGCTGCTGATTATGGCACCCACGTGTCTCTACCTCCATTACTTGCTCTTCAACATTTTTTTCTAAACTTACATTAACTTGGTAATGCACACTCTGGGAAAGGTTACAGCTTCTAATGTGCAGGTTGCTGACCATTCGAACAATCACCCAAAGGTAGTTTTATATCCAGTAGCCACGGACGGTAACCTGATAAGAGGTTATCTCCACATTGGTAGTCCTTGTGACGGCTATGGTGGGGGTCGCCCAGTGAGCACAATGGTGTTCATTTATAGTCAGTTCGTCACCATCAGATTCTATTAAGCACAAGTGGACAATAACCCTGGGGGCTGTCTCTCGAGCTAACTTTGCTCATAAACACTGCCACAGGGAATATAATTGTTTGGTCGTTATCCTCCAAATAGAAAACTACTAGTTTTTCTTAGATACAAGTAGATCCAGAAGGTCCCTGTCATAACTGTTGATGGTAACTACGGTCAACTAGATAACTCCTCTGCTGCAGCCTATTACACCTAATTACAGAATATTCTCTTTGCTATTAAAACGTTCTTAAATTCACTTAAATTCACTCCATTTCTGAAAGTGACCAATGAAACCTGCCAACTACAACGTGCTATTTATGTTAATTAATTTAATTAGTTATGCTAGTTATTTGGGCTATAAAATGTTAAATTTTAAGTAAAGGACTTGAAAACATGAATTTTTGTGTGGTTAAAATTAAGAATGGCATAGAAGAGCTATAACAACCCTTCAATTGCTCATTTCCTTCACCTATATTAAACACACTCTTCCACAGATTGGTCATCTATCAAAGAATTGAGACCAGATGTCTATGGCTAGCCTGATACTTTTCAGGATAACTTGTGAGGTTGGACTGTCACAAGCAATTGATGGGGCCAGCCCAATTGCTGCCCTTTTAGAAGGCTTGTAATCTCTTGCTATTCTCAGTATATATGATATTGGAAAAGTGAGTGTTTAGATATCTTTTGTACAGATTTTCAGACACACAACACCACACAAAACGTAAAAACAGCTTTTCTAAACTAAACTGTTTCAACGTGGCATCTGTGGAAAAATTTTACCCAACATATCTATATTATTATCTAAGAAATGTATTATTTCTATATCATGACAAAATCATATCAGAATCACTACAAATTCATTATATATCTGGATCATACATGACAATGCCACCTATGATCACGTACGACCATAGGGCCCTTGGTTGCCTATGTGACTTTGTGCATGATTTCTCAAGGATCCAGAAGCTTCAAGAAAGATTTCTTAATTAAAAAACTATTGGAACAATTGAATCGATTTCTGGTAGGGATTAAATCAAATCTTTAATAAGAATCAATAGTGCTATCCAGTAATACTTATTATCTTTATATTCTGTATCTAATTATATTAGAATCACATCTTATCTCAATTGTATGTCTAGACAGTAAAAATAATCGTTCAATTTACATTAAAGGCTAACTTGCTAAGGGAGCATGGTGAGGGGGCGATGGCTGGGAGAGAAGCGCCCACCACGCCCCGAGGCAGAACGCATGTGTTTACAAAACAGTGAAAACATGTGACGGTGCTTTGCAAACAATTATTCAGCTTAGGATACCTTATCCAATTATCTTTATCACCAGTGATTACTCTCTGGACCTGGGGGAGTACTGGGACAATATATCTACAAGGACAAATTCCTAGAACATATCTAAATATGTGTAGAGTGGAGCACACAAGGTATCTCTGTCTCCACCTCCACCATCGTCACTTATCTAACCTATTGCATCCACAATTAAGGACATAATCAATTAGCAACGCTACAAGAACATTATACAGCTGTGATATAAAATATCGTACCTAAACTCGACAAGAGAGTTATCCGGTCTGGCATACTTATCAGACAGGCACCTGGCATTCAGAGAAGTATATTGAATTTTATTTAGTGTATTAATTGGCCAATTGTATGCTTATATACTTTAATCTATCCAATAAGTCTGTCTGTTGGTTATTGGGTGAGGCAACGCCTCATATTTCAGTGATTATTCATTAATCTTACATCAACTGATTCTTTTCCAGGACCCTAAACACTCGTGAGATTCACTGCTTCATAAGTGTCCCTAGTCTGGGAAGAGTTTCAATCAGGCTGACTGAATCACTTTATATAAATTTAATATATCTATATATATATACTTGAACATATAAATTAATTTAACAATTGCTTGCTTAATTACCTTTAATTTATATTATAAGTTAAACCTATTGAATATAATCTTTAGTACTTAGTTAACTAGAACTTAGACCACATTTAAGGTCATTTAATATCATACTTCTACAATTTAAATTGTTGTGTTCATTGGTATAATATATTGGCTGTTAACAGTTATGGTACTTGGCTGGACTATGTACATGTTCAAATCTGTGATTTAAACAGAACCAGTGTTCAGTCATAGAACAGAATTTATTAAAATCTTATCCTTATATTAAAAATACAAGCTGATGTGAGATAATTGCATGCAGATGGATTGTGGAGCTTCAATCAACCTCTTCATTTATCCCCACCTGCCACTTACAGCCCACAGTCTGTCATTAGGAAAAGAGGACCTAGGATTTACGACCCTAGCTAGAGACCTTAGTTAAATTGATATCCATACAGTAATTTTTTAATTTTTAGTACAGTATAAGTCCCTAGTAGTTCTCCTCTCATATCAGTCCCACCAAAGATTTTCGTGTTTTAAAAACGTCCTAAAAACCACATTTCATTGTTTTGGGCACGTTTTAAATTACGTTTAAAATAAGTATTTTTTAGAATTTGTAAAGAGGCGTGCGGTGGAGGCTGGTTGCAGCGGTGGCTGTGGCAGCTGGTGGTTGCTGGTGGTGGCTGGTGGTGGCGGCTGTGGTGGCTGGAGGCGTGCGGTGGAGGCTGGTTGCGGCGGTGGCTGTGACAGCTGGTGGCGGCTGATGGTGGCGGTGATGGTGGCTGGTGTTGGCGGTGGCAGCTGTGGCGGCTGGTGGCAGGCGGTGGCGGTTGGTGGCGGTGGCTGTGGCAGGCTCCCTCCACAACTGAAGGCTAGAGCTATAATAACCATGTGTGTCTCTCTCACCACCAGTCCAGAGCTGCCAGCTCTCCCTCTCAAGATGTTTCCTTCAAAGATTGTATATTATCATTGAAAAACAAGTTTGATTATCAAGGAAATAATGCATATATTATTGTCACATTAATACTGTGCAATATCTTATTACATTCCTGCTTAATAATTATAAGTTAAAACAGGACATAAAATCCAACATATATATAAAAACCAACATTAGAGATCACATTTAGGCCAAAGCCTAGCAGTGACCCACGCCCGTCCTCCAAAAATGGGGTGGTAAATGTAAGAAGACAAATAAGTGCAATAATGTACTATTCATACCAGTTAGGAATTGTACTTATTTTCACTAAGTATTAAATCGTACTGTCAAGTATATTGTGAATATTTGAGTTTACCTGAAAATCTGAATAGAAAACCACAACCTCACCTAACCGTCTTAGTTTTTGAAGATAATAATTTTATTACTTCTTAATTACAATTAGTACATAACCTATAGCTATATTGATATTACAGTTTTATAAAACAAATAAAACAAAACTAAAATATGTCAATAACTTACAAAAAAACTCATGATATTTTAAAATTTTGTATAAAATCTATATTGTTTAATAAACCTGAAAAAGAATTTCCTGATATTTAAAACGTGTGTATTGCAAACTGAAGTTGAAATCTTCATCCTAAAATTCTGAGTGTTTTAACAGAAAACGAGGAGAATTAAATCGGGGGAGGGAGTTGGGTAAATGTAACAGCCCCATAAGTGCAATTATGCACTGTTTATGACAGTAAGAAAGTGTACTTATTACACTTAGTATTAAATCGTACTGTCAATTCGGAGGACGGGTCGACCACACACATCCTGCCTCCCTGGCCAGCTACCCTCTCACACCTCACACTCTTACTCACTCTCATACTCACTCTCACTCTTACTCACCCTTACTCTTACTCTCAATCACTCTTACTATCACTCCTACTCCCAATCACTCTTCCTCTCAATCACTCTTACTCTCATACTCTTACTCACTTTTACTCTCACTCTTACTCCCATTCACTCTTACTCTCAATCACTCTTACTCTCAATCACTCTTACTCTCATACTCTTACTCTTATGCTTACTCTTACTCCTACTCCTTTTTCCTCTTACTCTCAATTACTCTTACTCTCACTCCTACTCCCAATCACTCTTACTCTCAATCAGTCTTACTGTCCTTACCTTCTGTGCTTCCGGGGCTTAGCGCCCCCACTGCCCGGTCGTCGACCAGGCCTCCTAATTGCTGGACTGATCAACCAGGCTGTTGGACGTGGCTGCTCGCAGCCTGGCGTATGAGTCACAGCCTGGTTGATCAGGTATCCTTTGGATGTGCTTATGCAGTTCTCTCATGAACACTGTGAGGAGTCTGCCAGTTATGCCCCTTATGTGTAGTGGATGCGTGTTGAACAGTCTCGGGCCTCTGATGTTGGTCGAGTTCTCTCTCAGAGTACCTGTTGCACCTCTGCTTTTCAACAGGGGTATTCTGCACATCTTGCCATATCTTCTGGTCTCATGTGATGATATTTGTGTGTGCAGGTTTGGGACCAGTCCCTCAATTATTTTCCACGTATATATTATTATGTATCTCTCCCTCCTGCGCTCAAGGGAATACAGATTTAGGCTCTTTAGTCGGTCCCAGTAGTTTAGATGTTTAGATGTCATTGTGCAGCACTACTCCACTCTAGAGAGCACAAGCGTTTTGAATAGTATCATCATCGGTACAGCATCACTAGTGTAAAAAGTTCTTGTTATCCAACCTGTCATTTTTCTTGCAGTTGTGACGGCAACTTTATTTTGTTCTTTAAAGGTAAGGTCTTCCGACATGAGTACACCCATATCCTTTACATTGCCTTTTCGTGCTATGTTATGATTTGTCTGAGTTTTGTACGTGGTTTCCGTTTTCATATTTTCATTTTTTCTGTAGTGCATGAGCTGGAACTTATCTTCGTTAAACACCATATTATTTTCTGTAGCCCATAGAAAGACCTAATCTACATCTGATAAAAGGTTTGCCGTGTCCTCTATGTTGCCTACTCTCATGAAGATCCTAGTGTCCTCTGCAAAGGATGATACAGTGCTAAAGGTGGGTAGATTTTATTTTGTTTACTATTATATATTGGGTTATGTTAGTCAGGAAATTGTAGATCCATCTGCCTATTTTTCCGGTAATTCCTTTTGAACGCATTTTATGTGCAATAACACCATGGTCACATTTGTCAAACGCTTTTACGAAATCTGTGTAATTACATCAGCATTTTGTTTGTCTTCCATAGCATCTAATGCCATATCAAAGTGGTCCAGCAACTGCGACAGGCAAGAGCGCTCTGGTTGATACCTGGTTGATGGGGTTCTGGGAGTTCTTCTGCTCCCCAAGCCCGGTCCGAGGCCAGGCTTGACTTGTGAGAGTTTGGTCCACTAGGCTGTCGCTTGGAGCGGCCCGCAGGCCCACATACCCACCACAGCCCGGCTGGTCCGGAACTCCTTGGAGGAATAAATCTAGATTCCTCTTGAAGATGTCCACGGTTGTTCCGGCAATATTTCTTATGCTTGCTGGGAGGACGTTGAACAACCGCGGACCTCTGATGTTTATATAGTGTTCTCTGATTGTGCCTATGGCACCCCTGCTCTTCACTGGTTCTATTCTGCATTTTCTTCCATATCGTTCACTCCAGTACGTTGTTATTTTACTGTGTAGATTTGGGACCTGGCCCTCCAGTATCTTCCAGGTGTATATTATTTGATATCTCTCTCGTCTTCTTTCTAGTCAGTACATTTGGAGAGCTTTGAGACGATCCCAATAATTTAGGTGCTTTATCGCATCTATACGTGCTGTATATGTTCTCTGTATTCCCTCTATTTCAGCAATCTCTCCTGCTCTGAAGGGGAAGTGAGTACTGAACAGTACTCAAGACGGGACAGCACAAGTGACTTGAAGAGTACAACCATTGTGATGGGATCCCTGGATTTGAAAGTTCTCGTAATCCATCCTATCATTTTTCTGGCTGTCGCAATATTTGCTTGGTTATGCTCCCTAAACGTTAGGTCGTCAGACATCATTATTCCAAATCCTTTACATGCTGTTTTCCTACTATGGGCACATTTGATTGTGTTTTGTACCCTGTATTATGTTTAAGGTCCTCATTTTTACCGTACCTGAGTACCTGGAATTTATCACTGTTAAACATCATATTATTTTCTGATGCCCAGTCGAAAACTTTATTAAGTTTTCTGTTCTGAAACCATGTTTTCCGGGGTTATGGAGATGCTGTGATTCCATGTATTTTGTGATCATACTTCTTAGCACTCTCAAAATTTTTTATGATGTGCGATGTTAGTGCTATCGGCCTGTAATTTTTTGCCTCTGCCTTATTTCCTCCTTTATGGAGTGGTGCTATCTCTGCTGTTTTTAGTACGTCAGGGATAACGCCAGTATCTAGGCTTTGTCTCCACAGAATGTGAAGGGCCTGCAATAGTATTTTTTACAGTTCTTGATGAATATAGAGTTCCAAGAATCTGGGCCTGGTGCAGAGTGCATAGGCATACTGTTTATGGCTTCTCTCATACTCACTCTCATACTCTTACTCTTACTCGTACTCACTCTTTCTCTCACTCTTACTCTCAATCACTCTTACTCTCACTCTTACTCCCAATCACTCTTACCCTCAATCACTCTTACTCTCAATCACTCTTACTCACTTTCAGTCACTCTTACTCTCAGTCACACTTACTCACTCTTACCAACTTTATTTCACTCTCAATCACTCTTACTCTCACTCACTCTCAATCACTCTTACTCACTCTCAGTCACTCTTATTCACTCTCANCAGTAACACCAGTGTACACAGTAACACCAGTGTACACATAACACCAGTGTACACAGTAACGCCACGCCAGTGTACACAGTAACGCCAGTGTACACAGTAACGCCAATACACACAGTAACACCAGTGTACACAGTAACACCAGTGTACACAGTAAACACAGTGTACACAGTAACCCAGTGTACACAGTAACACCAGTGTACACAGTAACACCAGTGTACACACGTAACGCCACGCCAGTTGTACACAGTAACACCAGTGTACACAGTAGCACCAATACACACAGTAACACCAGTGTACACAGTAACGCCAGTGTACACAGTAACACCAGTACACACAGTAACGCCAGTGTACACAGTAACACCAATACACACAGTAAGCCAGTGTACACAGTAACACCAGTGTACACAGTAACCCAGTACACACAGTAACACCAGTGCACACAGTAACGCCAGTGTACACAGTAACACCAATACACACAGTAACGCCAGTGTACACAGTAACACCAGTGTACACAGTAACACCAGTACACACAGTAACACCAGTACACACAGTAACACCAAACACCATGGAATACACGATAACACATGTGAACATAATAATTACACACACGTGCAGCTGATGACAAACAACCTCAAAATGGATAATCACAATGAACAACATCTCACTATACTGGAATGGAACTGTAATGGAGTTCGCAATAGAATTAATGACATCATACAGTACGTCCGTGAACACCAAACTGACGTCATAGTGCTACAGGAGACGATGGTAGGTGATGACTTCAACCCAAGGTTCAGCGGTTATCGCAAGTTCTCCCTGCCCGCTGGGGAAAGAAAACGGGGTCTCATCACTTTTGTAAATAACAACATTCCCGCACAGATTATTGATGACCTGCACATGGGGGATGAGTTTGAATCACTGGGAGTAACCCTTTACTTAAACAATAATCCCTACATATAATCAACCTATATGTGCCACAGAGTAAACTTGACCTTGACACACTGCCTGAATTTGTTAATGAAGAACCTACCCTGCTGGTCGGTGACCTTAATGCCAGACACCCACACTTTGGTGCAACTGTCATCAGCCCAATGTCAATGGACGGAAACTGTCACTCTTTGCCTGGGGAAGTGAAAACCTTAGGGTCCTGGGTGATGAACAGCCAACTCACCTCAGAGGAGGAAGATTAGACTATGCTCTCCTGCTGAATGCACAGGACACGGATGCCAGTACACACATTGTGCACAGTTTATGTAGTGACCACTGGGCACTGATTACCACCGTCGACATGAGCAGAGAAGGAAAGAGACAAAAAAAAAAAGGTTATCACTCGGACCAGATATGAGGCCGCACTTCATAAACAGGATGAGTGACTGGTTCACGGAATACCAAATCCCAGAAGACATTGATACATTTGTTGATGACCTTAATCACCAAATTGAGAGCTGTCTAAGAGTTCCGCGCCGTACGCCTGGGCGAAGTAACCCTCAGAGGAAGAAAATAAAATGGTATGAGAACGATTACATAAAATGCTTAACGCAAATGTAAGAGACATGAGTAGAGAGTACCGGAGACATCCCACTGAAAGTAACCAAGAGTTGTTTAAAACTGCTTGTCAAGTAGCCAGGGAAGAGAAGATTAAAGAGCGGGAAAGACAATGGCTTGAGTTCACTAGCTCTATTGAACGGGAAACATCTGCAAGACAAGTGTGGGCAAAAATTCAGATAGCTAAGGGGGCAGAGCCCGGCCTGCGGCTCACAAAGACCCCCAGGGTAAGGCTGAAGAACTAATTCACAAGTTGAGTGATGCAGCATCCTCCTCCTCCTTCCCTGCAGAAATCAGCAGGGAACAGCTCCTGCGACATGATGACAGAAGAATTAGGATAACAAGAGCACTGTCTAGTGATGACGAATATGGGAAAATAATCACAGCCCAAGAAGTAAGGGGCGCTATGAAAAAGGGTAAAAGTACTGCACCTGGTGAAGATGGCGTCACCTACGACATACTTAATGCACTGTGTGAAGTGTCTGGGAATCCACTACTCCACCTGTTTAACAAGTCATTCCTAAGTGGAGTGCTGCCCACACAATGGAAACACACAATAATTGTTCCCATACCGAAGCCCAATGACCCTGGTAATTATAGACCTATCAGTCTCGTGTCATGCACCTTTAAGCATCTTGAACCTTTCAAGATGCTTGAAAGGTTCATCCAAAACCGACTGTTGCACAAAATAGGCAGGTTAGGGGAGGGGGTCAATGGATTTGTTAAAGGACGGAGCACAGAAAATTGTATAGTTAATTACATGGCTAATGACACGGCTAGGTACTCTGTATTTGTTGACATCAAAGGAGCCTTCGACAAAGCACAGGGGATTGCGATTCTGGACGAGCTTGCATGCATGGATGTCAAGCGGAGACTCATGAAATGGGTTGAAGACTACCTCACAGGAAGGAAAGCCAAGGTTTGCTTCAATGGAGCAGTCTCCAGAACAATGAATATGGAACTCGGGACCCCCCCAAGGCGGAGTCTTAAGCCCTACACTGTTCAATGTACTTATGAACGCCATTGCAAATATTGATTTTCCGGAAGGAACACAACAAGTGGGATATGCAGATGAAGTCCTAATACAAGCTCCCACCTTGGGAAAAATTGAACAGTCCATTGAACTCCTTAAAAGAAAATGTATTGAGCTTGTTTTCACTCTCTCCACAAACAAGACGAAGGTATACTCCCATCACAAGCGGAGAACATATGAAGAACTGCAAATTAATAGTGTAACACTTGAATGGGTTGACCACTATCGGTACCTTGGCGTCACTCTCGGCTCTAACAAGGGGAAGAAAGAGGAGCTCAATCAACTCATAGAAACATGCAAAAGTCGACTCAGGGCACTGAAAGCTATGACCTGAATGGACATGTAGCGTCTCTTGCCGTGGTTAAAATGATGTACACAGCCTATGTGCGCTCCGTCTTAGACTATGCCGCACCAGTTCTGTGCACCTACTCCCAAAGCGATATGAAAAGGCTTGAAAGCATTCAAAATGAAACCATGACAATCATTCTTGGAGTTCCAAGAACTGCCAAAACGTCTAATCTACGAGAGTTGTCCCTTCCCAGTGTTAAAAACAGAATTAAGGAGCTGAATACTAAGCTTGCAATTAGGATAGCCAGAGATCCCCAGTACAATGATATTGCTAAGAAAAAACTAAGCTCTGTGCTACTTTCAGGGGGAAACAGGAGAAGCAAAAAATGGCATCACAGATCAGTCTGCTACCTCGAAGAGCTTCACCTGCTTGAGCAAGCCCGTGAGCTCCTGCCTGTAGAGAGGTTACCTCCCTGGGAGGATGACTCATGCAAGATTATCATCAATGAAATGGCAATGAAAAAATCCAACATGTTACCACAAGAAATGAGGCACAAGTATCTCGAGGAAATTTATAAAGAAGCCGGAGATGAACTAGATCAAATCTACACTGACGGGTCATCTAATCCTGTCAATGGCAGGGCTGGTGCAGCATACACGGTAATCAAGGATAATACTTTCCAACGCAGAAATGAAGAAAAAGCACGTATTGAGAACTATGCCTCTTCAACGCAAGCAGAGCTAACTGCCATTGTTATGGCGTTAAGGTTTCTTGAACGGAACACTAATGGTGCAGTGATTTGCACCGATTCAAAAGCAGCACTGCAAAGCCTAAGTAAAAATCGGCAGAAAATCTTGCAATAGTCGTTGAAATTAAGAGAGCAGTGAGAGTACTGAACAATCAGGGAAGAGTCATCAAGTTTCTGTGGATCCCCTTCCATGTTGGAATATGTGGGAATGAACGAGCCGATGTGCTGGCTGCTGAAGGCGCTGAAGGAGACCATATTGAATACTTCATACCAAAGACTCTACTACAAATTAGAGGTATTGTCAGGCAACATCACTGTGACAAGGTAACTGAGGAAAGGAGGATAGAAGCAGAAACCAGTGAAATTGTACGATGGTACAACATGGTTGCAGCTGGCAATCCCAATCATTATGGCCGAAGAGGAGGAGGACGAGGGAGAGAATCAGTAATAGCGAGAATCCGTCTGGGTTCAAATATCCATGGAGATATAGAATGGAAACAATAGTTGATTAGCGAAGTTGCAGAATCTGTGGTGAGAGTGATGGACACCGCCTTGACCACTATCTGCGTGAATGTGAACACCTGAGAGACATCAGAAGTATGTGTAGAATAATAAACCCCACATTGTTTGAGTTAGGAAAACACTATTTGTCAAATATTGATACTGTTCTTAAAAGATTTCCCCATTTTGCACCCGCAAGATAATGTAAGCGTTTAAGGGTTGATAGATGTTAATCTTCTTGTTTGAGGAGCTGTTCACTTTGAGACAGTTAAGCAAGTCCAAGCTGTGTCTGGGTACAAGTGACAGGATGAAGAACCCAGCGGGTTTTCTTCCTATTGGGGAGTGTTGTACATGCTGCTTTGGCGGTATGTCCACTCACAAGATGAGTGGTGCTGCCCAATAAACTCGCCCCTCGGGGCAAATTTTAAAATTTAATTGGAAGGATAATACCTGATCAACCAGGCTGTGACTCATACGTCAGGCTGCGAGCAGCCGCGTCCAACAGCCTGGTTGATCAGTCCAGCAACCAGGAGGCCTGGTCGATGACCGGGCCGCGGGGACGATAAGCCCCGGAAGCACCTCAAGGTATCCTCAAGGTAAGGAAGGATCGCAAATCTGACTCATGAGGGAATTTCTTTTAGTACAAATCTTGCTCACTGCACATAGTTTGAAATTACGAGTTTTTATAAGGAAAATATGCCAATTAGGGCAAACAGCGATGGGTCCCGTTATGCCCAAACCCCCCTAAAGTTTCAAAAATTTCCGAAATAGCGCAAATCTGACTCATGAGCGTTATTTATGAGCCGAATTCTGGCCCACTGCACATATTTGGAGTTTGAAATTGCTACTTTTTATACCCAAAATATGCAAATTAGTGAAGACAGCCGCGTCCAACAGCCTGGTTGATCAGTCCAGCAACCAGGAGGCCTGGTCGATGACCGGGCCGCGGGGACGATAAGCCCCGGAAGCACCTCAAGGTATCCTCAAGGTACGGAAGGATCGCGAATCTGACTCATGAGGGAATTTCTTTAGTACAAATCTTGCTCACTGCACATATTTGAAATTACGAGTTTTTATAAGGAAAATATGCCAATTAGGGCAAACAGCGATGGGTCCCGTTATGCCCAAACCCCCCTAAAGTTTCAAAAATTTCCGAAATATCGCAAATCTGACTCATGAGCGTTATTTATGAGCCGAATTCTGGCCCACTGCACATATTTGGAGTTTGAAATTGCTACTTTTATACCCAAAATATGCAAATTAGTGAAGACAGCGATGGGTCACATTTAGCCCAAACCCCCATACAGTTTTCAAAATATCAGAAATATCGCAAATCCTAATCATGAACGTTGTTTTTGAGCCGAATTCGGGCTCACTGCCCATATATGGAGTTTAAAATTACGAATTTTAATACCGAAAATATGACAATTAGTGAAAACAGTGATGAGTCACATTTAGCCCAAACCCCCCTACAGTTTTCAAAATATCGGAAATACCGCCAAATCTGACATATGAGCGTTATATATAAGCCGAATTCTGGCTCACTGCACATATATAGAGTTTGAAAATATGCCAATTAGTGAAAATGTCGATAGGTCATATTTTGCCCAACCCCCCCACCCCCCACAGTTTTTAAAATTTCGGAAATATTACAATTCCTACTCATGATCGTTATTTTTGAGCCGAACACTGGCCCTCTGCAAATATTTGGAGTTTGAAAATATGCCAATTAGTGAAAACGGCGATGGGTTATATTTTGCCCAACCCCACCAACAGTTTTCAAAATATCGGAAATATCGCAATCTGACTAATGAACGTTATTTTTTAGCAGAATTCTGGCTTACTGCACATATTTGGAGTTTGAAAATAAAATATTTTAGACAGAAAGTATGCCAGTTAATGAAAACAGCGGTGGGTCACAGTTTGCACGAACCACCCTACTGTTCTCGAAAATATCGCAAATATGACTCATGACCGTTATTTTTAAGCCTAATTCTTACTCACTGGACATATTTGGATTTTGAAATTACGACTTTTTATACCGAAAATATTCCAAAGAGTGAAAACGACGATATGTCACATTTTACTAAACCCCACTCCAAAACAATTTTCAAAATTTTGGAAATATCGCATATCTGACTCATGAGCGTTTTTTATGTGTCGAATTCTGGGCCACTGCACATATTTGGAGTTTTAATTTACAACTTTTCATACCGTAAATAAGCTAATTAGAGAAAATTGCGAAGTGTCCCTTTTTTCCAAACGCCCTTACAGTTTTCAAAATATCGGAAATACCGCTTATCAGACTTATGAGCGTTATTTTCTAGCCGAATGTAGGCTCACTGCTTTTATTTGGCGTTTAAAATATGACTTTTTATACTGAAAATATGCCAGTTAGTGAAAGCGGCGTAGGGTTCACATTTTGCATGAATCCCCCTATAGTAATAAAAATATCGGAAGTATCGGAAATCTGACGCCTGAACGTTATTTTTTAGGAGAATTGTGGCTCACTGCACATTATTGGATTTGAAATTACGAATGTTTATACCGAAAATATACCACTTAGTGAAAACGGCGATGGGTCCTATTTTGCTCAAACCCGCTCTTCAATTTTCAATATATCCTAAATATCGCAAATCTTACTCATGAGCGTTATTTTTTAGCCGAATTCAGGCTCAGTGCACATATTTGCAATTTGAAAATTGGCCAATTAGTGAAAACGGCGATGAGTCCTATTTTGCCCAAACTCCCTGACAGTTTTCAAAATATCGGAAATATCACAAATCTGACAAATGAGCGTTATTTGAGTCGTTCTGTGTAGGCGTTTGAGGCAACGGCTCCACAAACATTTTTTAATTTCAGTCTGCATAGTAAATTTTATAAAGGTGACTTGATCATTAAGTTTAGCTACAATGATCTAACTACGATAAACTTAATGATCAAATCGCCTTTATAAAATATAGCACTTTCGCGTAGTGAAATAATATAGTGAAATAATATGGTGACTGAAATTGATAAAGGTTTGCCATTCTCAGAAGTACTTATTCATAGGGAAGATTTTTCACTATAGTTTAGTGTCTACAGAAAGCTTATGAATAATTTATCTAATGTTCATTATTTCTCAGGGCATAGATACAATGTGAAAAAATCCATTTTTTCCTTCAAGTATCTAAGAGCTCTTCAAGCTGTTGGTCCAGAATTCTTAGAGAAAGAATTTAAGAATATTGATTCAATTGGTATCAAGCTTTGTTATCCACTGAGTTTTTTATAAGTTTGCCGTAGCAAAGCCCGTCGTACATATTATAATAATACATTCAGTGAGAAAATTCGCCCAAAGAATGTGTCATGTTCACCATATTTTTCTGGGTTTGAAAAAATAGGCAAGGCAATGAAACGTTTTGATATATACATGTATTTAAATACGAAAATACTGTTGTAAACTATTACTTAGAAACAGCCCTCGTAGTGATAATAGTGTCATTTATAAAATACCTTGTAAAGACCGTAATAGGTACTATGTTGGGCAAAAATCTAAAGATATAAAATGTAAAATTTCGCAACATAAATACTCTGTAAGACATGGCCAACTGTCTTATGCTTTGTTTGGTCATTTGTCAGAAAATTCTCACCAAATTGATTGGGAGATGGCTTCTTCAGTAACGAATTGTAACACTTTCAATAGGAACATAACTGAATCTGCTTTAACACAGATTACAAAATCATGTAATTTGAACAGTAACAGTAGTGTATATAATGTAGATCAATTTTTGATAGATCAGTTAAAAGGCAATTTGTGTAGGATCATTGATACACATTTGTCTCACTAATTCAGTGTTAATATTCTATATCTTATGCTATTATTATCCATGTATGGGCCATAAGTACATAAGAACAAAAGTAACTGCAGAAGGCCTATTGGCCCATAGGGTGCTGCTCCTATTCATACCCACCCAATCCCAGTCATAACATTTTATCATTGTACCTCACTTTACTTCACCTCTCTCTTGCCTATATATGTCCATATCTTTTTACTTGTAACTCACGCTTCACTACACATGTACCCCCTATTAGACTATTTCACAGGAACTTCTTTTAGATGGCTCATAAAACGCACGAAAGAGTCCTGAATGATATTCTTGATAGGAACGTTATCCTTACAGACAAAAATCTGAAAATTCAATTGACGATTTACCATTAAACCAAAAATACGGCCATCCTA
Organism: Procambarus virginalis; assembly: GCA_020271785.1. Classification (NCBI taxonomy): domain Eukaryota; kingdom Metazoa; phylum Arthropoda; class Malacostraca; order Decapoda; family Cambaridae; genus Procambarus; species Procambarus virginalis. The sequence goes on along the minus strand of WNGS01165471.1, from coordinate 92,654 downwards.
CTTATGAAGAACTCTCCAGACACCAGGCATAATGCCTTGAAGGAAACAAACGTTGTCTATGCCTTCAAATGCTCACTTGGGGACTGTAAGCCCCAAAGAACTCAGTATATAGGCAAAACAACAACGTCTCTTTCCAGGCAAGTGCAGCGCATAAACAACAGGGCTCCATCAAAGAACATATAATCTCTTCTCACAACCAGACCATCACCAGAGAAATCTTAACAAACAACACAGAAATCATCGATAGATACAGCGATAGCAGGAGGCTCGACATCTGCGAGGCACTACACATCAAATGGTCAACACCAGCAATCAACAGCCAATTAATGCACAACCCATACTGTCAGGAGCACTCTGCAACTGGTGTACAGGACTCCTTAACCACTCGACCATCACGACCAGACAAAAGATGGTAGCAGAGGCTAATTACCCAATCATCCACCGGCACTCTGATGATAATCTTGGGCATAGTATTTTATCAAATCACCTCATTCTTTGGGGCACACGTGTGGAACACAAATGTGAACAAGTCTAAATGGTCCCCAGGTATATACGCAACTGAAAACTCACACCCCAGAAGTAACTCGAACCCATACTGCCAGGAGAACTCTGCAACGGGTGTACAGGACACCTTAACCACTCGACCATCACGACCGGATCGAGCAACACCCGTTGTAATCTAGAAAGTCCTTCACCGATTGCTTTGAAATTTTAACACAACGTTGCATTCAAATAGGAGCGTCTTCTTATATACCTACTATATAGATGCCACCCCTCTGACAAGTTAAAACATGCGTTTTTTGAAAAACAGTGGGGTCTGTGGCTCATAATATTAACATGCATGCAATACTACATATGTCACGAATTCCATTTCAGTGTTTCTGATTGCAATTAATATTATTTTCATAGATTTCGATTTATATTATTGTTTATTGAATTATGTTGTGTGATATTGTGTTGGAATTGAGCTGTGTTTGTTACCATATCGTTTATTTCGCTAGTATAAGTATAGATGCCACACCTGTGACAGGTAAAACTATGCTTTTCTTGAAAAACAGCACCATCTGTTGCATGTAAGAGCAACACACACGCTGTACTAAATATGTTACAATTCCATTTCAATGTTTCTGATTGCATTGATAAATTGAATTTTCGTAGAATTCGATTTTTTTTCATTTTGATTTAATTATTTTGTGTGAATTGCGTTGAAATTGATTTGTGTTGTTTGCCATATCGTTCTTTTCATGAGTATATATATTTTTTCATATTTTCATTTAATTTTTGAACTTTTTTTTTATATTTCAGTGATGGGCACATCAGATCACTTGTTTCCAATTTTGTGATGAGAAGAAGAAACCATTTTGGAAGGCATCGGATGAGGGAGTGGGGAATTGTATGGATGACGAGGGGACGGAAGTGAGAGGTGGTGGAGAGGTCGAGGGAACAAGGGAGGGGTAATCGTGTGGAAAGACAAGGGGGGACAGGGGAGTTTGGGATGGTCGGGACGAGGGGATGGGGAATGGGCAATGGTGAGAAGAAACAAGGGACAGGAGAGTGGGGCATGGTGCGAAGGAAGAGGGAGTGGTGGAGTAGGAAATGGTGGGGAGGACGAGGGAATGGTGGAGTGGGGAAAGGTTGAGCGGGCGAGGAGACAGGTGATGGGGGAATGATTGGGAGGACTGGGAGACAAGGAAGGTTACTGTGGCTCAGCAACGCACATGCGTTGCTGAGCCACAGGATAAGGGGTATTGGTTGACAGGATAATGGGTATTGGTGGGGAGGACGAACGGATGGAGGGAGTTTCGGATGGTGGGGATGAGGGGATGGGGGGAGTGGGAGATGGTGGGAAGGACGAGGGGACAGTGGAGTGGGAAATGAAGGTTAGGACGAGGGGATGGTGGAGTGGGGGATGGTTGGTGAGGACGAGGGAACGGTGGAGTGGGGGATGGTAGGAAGGACGAGGGGATGGGGGAGTGGAGAATGGTTGGAAGGACGAGGGGACGGGGAAGTGAGGAATGGTTGGAGGACGAGGGGATGGGGGAGGAGGGAATGGTGGGAAGGATTGGGAGACAGGGGGAAGGTTGCTGTGATCATGCGTGGCTGAGCCACTGCAATGCGTGGCCGGGTACAGTTAGTATATATATATATATATATATATATATATATATATATATATATATATATATATTATATATATATAGATATATATGTATATATATATATATATTATATATATATATATATATATATATATATATAATCACTAAAATCTCTTTAAAAAACACATTTCAGAGACTCCTATATGGACTCGAACACGTGATCTTTTGATAACAGTTTTCACTCAATGCAGCCAACCACTTACAATAGAATTGGAAATTCTGCCAAGTATTGTATAGCCTCAAAGCATGTTTCCACTTTCATTGAATTCTCAGGAGCACCCATGGTATGGATCACATTTGGTTTTCTTAAACACAATACTCACTATACTTTACACACCTCATGCAGGACTCCTCACGCAATACACGTCATGCATCACACCTCACGCAATAACATCACGCAATACCTAACACCACACAGTTCATGTCGTATCCCACACATCCGACACCTTATGCAAACTATATAAAAGATATCTCTATCTGCCTTTCCGAGGTTGGAGGCCCTTAAATTCGATGATTTAATTGTATCGGAATATTGGAGCGATTCAAGAAGTGGAAGACTCAGGAACAAATCCTCCAAATCCTGCAACGGCAGAGT
>WNGS01165471.1:41189-56554 GCA_020271785.1 Procambarus virginalis | reverse complement strand
TAAAACAAATTTGATCAGTGACTACTTTGTTCATGTCAAGGCATTCAGAGCAAAACTTGCGCTACTTGAAGGGCCAGGTGAAGGTTAAGAATTTTGCTCATTTTTCCATGTTGTGAAAAATTTCATGCAGAAAGTAAAGTTGAATTCCTTTTTCATTTGCAAATGAAATAATTTCAGTTTTGAAAAAACAGTTTCAGAAGCGATTTGCTGACCTTGATGCCAAAGCAAATGAAATCAGGCTCTTTCATAATCCATTTGACTGCAATGCTGAAAATCTTCCAACTCGATTTCAAATGGAAATTATTGATCTCCAGGCAGATGACAGACTGAAAGATAAGTATAGAGAAGGAAATCTGATTGAGTTTTATAAATGCCTGCAGCCAGATCAGTTTCCAATTTGATAAAGTTTGCTTGTAGTTTTGTGTCCATTTTTGGTTCAACATACTTGTGTGAACAAACATTTTCCAAAATGAAGTATGTGAAATCTAACTATCGAGCAAATTTGTCTGATGATCACTTGAAATCAATTCTTACAATTGGCTCATCTAATCTGGAACCTGATTTTAATGAAATTTTGAAGTCAAAACGACAGTATCATTCGTCACACTAATTGGCTGCATAAAACTAAAGGCAGGAATCTATTTAGTTTACCCTAATTTTTTCCAAAAAGATATGTTTTAATTTTTCCATGTTTATACTTTAATATTTGAGGAAATTAAATTACTGGCACTGATTTGTTTTTTGTTTTTTTTTTTCATTTTTTATTCCTTCGGCCCGCATAAATATGGAAATATATAATGTGGCCCTTACATTGAAAAGTTTGGAGACCCTGCACTAGCTAATTGAATTATGGCTTTCGGTTCCAGAGTCCATTGCCCGCTGCTGTGGCCGTTTCCATTTAATTCTAGCCTCACAAGATGGGTATGAGGTACATAATCAACAAACTAAACTAACATTCAATTTTATTCTCAAAAAACTTATGCAAACCCACATAATTACACCCGCTGAAACTAACATTCAATTTTATTCTCAAAAACTAGTGCAAACCCATACAACTACATTCGCTCAAGCAACATTCCATTTTATTCCCAAAAAACTTATGCAAGCCCACATCTTGATGTTATCTTGAGATGATTTCGGGCTTTAGTGTCCCCGCGGCCCGGTCCTCGACCAGGCCTACACCCCCAGGAAGCAGGCCGTGACAGCTGACTACACCCAGGTACCTATTTTACTGCTAGGTAACAGGGGCATAGGATGAAAGAAACTCTGCCCATTGTTTCTCTCCGGCGCCCGGGATCGAACCCGGGACTACAAAATCACAAGTCTAACGTGCTGTCCGCTCGGCCCGACCGGCTCCCCGCATCATTACATTCGCAAACTAACACAAATTCATTGAGCGACTTTAACTATTCGCATACTTTGCGTCATTATATAATGGAATGCGAAAAAAAAAATCGCAGACAGCCCACACAAACAGCAGATGGAAGGAAAAGATATCCTGACAGGTAAAGGAATTTGAGCCAATTTACCTGCTGAGCACAGATTATAAGTCTGCCAATATTGGAAGATATTCTTGTGCTGTACCCTGATTTGCTAGTGGGGGCTAATAGATCAGCCTTACATTTTACGTTCTCACCTGATTTTTAGTCTCAGTTGATTTGTTTTTATATTGAGGCTGGAATTTTCTCCCCTGATTCCATATATGACTCACCATCCAGTGAGATGAGAATATTGGATGAACGTATAGCCAGCTGTGTAGTCAGAGCTGATTTGTTATTGTATTATGGCAGGTATTATCTCCCTAAATTCCATGAATGACTAACCATCCCGTGAGATAGGAATAATAATTGAACCTATAGCTAGCTCTTGATGTACACTGTGTAATATCTCATATAGAGTAGGATAGCAGCACATTGCTGTGCATACCATATTTTACTAAATAAGAAAAAAGTTAGCCAGAATGGGTTGCTGTGAAAAAAAAATGTTGAATCAATAAATGGAAGTGTGTTTGAGAAGTGAAAGCCGGAGAAAAAATAGAGTTTTAAATATATTGGCAATACTTTTGCCTTTAAATATAATATCTGTTACAGCACTACCTCAGGCAGAGGTTTGCCCAATATGGTACTGTTTTAAGCTCAAGAAGCAAGAGAAAAAATAATGGCTATAATCTACTGTAAATATTTTTTTGCATTACCTGTAATATCTGTATCCCGCACTACCTCAGGTAGAGGTTTGCCTAACAAGGCACTGTTTTATGCGCAAGAAGTGAACACTAAGTACAAAGCAAAGACCCGATTACCAAGGCAAGAGCTTTCTGCAATCCCTAATTTAAGTGCCGACAACAGACGAGGATTGGCTCAAGAAGCTGGTGATCAAATATTCAAAAACAAAAAAGGTGCCAAGTTAGTTCTAACAAGGCATGGCCAAAGGTCAAGAGAATGAAGAATGCCATCCTTCAGGAGGTGGTCTCAAACCATTTGTATCCTTTGGAACGGCCAAAAATACCCGCATCAAACGAAGCAAGTAACAGTAAATGTAATGAAAAACTCATCAGGGACATAGCACTGCTGTAAAATGCATTAACCAAAAAAACATTGCTAGGAATGTTCAGCAAAGATCCACGTAGGTTAGGCACAGGGTGGTTAGGTTCATATCCAAAACAAAACGCTTTTCTAAGAATATAAATGCAATATCTAACAAAGATCCAAGCAGGCTAGGTATGGGTCGTTTAGGTTCATTCCCCAAAAGTTATCCCTATCTTAACAAAGACCCACACAGGTTAGGCACGGGGCAGCTAGGTTTATAGCTAAAACACCAATTTTCACAAAGATATGTCATATTAAAGGTAAGATCATAGGTGGATAGGTTATGAAAATGTGAGAAAAAAATGCCTCAAAACTAGGAGCTGAATCTTATCTTTATTAAACATTTCTGTGGCCTATTGCGGGACCACATTAACATCTGATTGGAACTCTTCCTACTTGTAATGGCGCTAGCAAGGAACTAGAACATCGTGAAAGCTAGTTTGGAAACACTGCCATCGGTCCGTAGAATAGAATTACCCAAATCAACCCAATCTACCCATTTACCCAAATACTGCTAGCATTACGTAGTAATGGAGAAATATGGTTTATTTACTCACTATAATGTTGGTGCTGAATGCAGAACATGATCAAACAAATTTTACTCTGAAATAATCTAATTTCATAACGAAATTAGAAGTAAATATGTAGCAGGTGTCGCCATTGGAAGTCGACGGTTCAAGTGACAATATTGTCGAGCGACTTACCCAAGAATATGGTCGCCTGGAGTGTGTTTGCTGCCAGATCAGCCTCCTGTTCACAGTGATCCACTCCTCGTACTTCTTTCCTCAAATTGTCGCATATTTAAATGGTGATATTAACAAGTAGAATGCGTATTTGAAATTATATTTCATAAATAGCAACAAAACATTTAATATTTAATTTTGTCACAATAATTTTGTTATATATATACTAACGTTATGTGTTGGTATCCGTTCGCTACTTAAACTACTCACGTTCATTTCGCTCATAGAACGCCGAACCCTACACACACTCTCATATATTGCTCAATTAATAGAGATTCACAAATAACCCTTGTATTTGTATATATGTTATCAGAGAAGCAGAGATAAAGTAGTTTTGGTGAGTCCACCACAGAGATTATACTTTATTAGAGAGGAAGATATTCATATTTTATACAAGGTTTCTTGGCCGACGTTCTCCCTATCGATGGGAACAACGACCTTTCGAAGATCAATGTCAATTTAATCTAGATATTTTAATAAACGAAGTTTTCCATGCCATCATAAAGACAGAAATATATGGTGCATGTTTATACTTTGGCATAAATATAACTGAAGTGAAAATGAAGATATATGGCTTTTTGTAGTTACATGATGACTAGTTCAGGGAGAGTGAAGGCCTGCACACAAGCCAATCAATTGTGTAATTCATTTGAATACATGTAAAGTACCGTTATAGGTCTATATGTCAGAATACAGACAGATGTAGACGATAATATGACTACATTCTAAGGAAAACATATCTTAAATGAAAGTCAAGATATGTAAATAAATAGTCAATACCACACCCATCGCCGGCGTCCGGACACATGAAACCTTCCAATGCATCAGTGTTCTGCCCAGGTTGGAAACACAGGTTCACAATTTCAATAAATTGAGTAATTCAAAGAGATGCGTTGACAAACAATATCTCAAGTATAAGAACCAAGATATATTTTGGTTTTAACATTTCCTGTAAAGTTGCAATGCTACCTTAATTGTATATGATCATCATCATATACAGACAGAAATTAACTTATAAAATGTTTGTAACTTTAATACTCTGAACAGAGGTGAAGATAGACGTATGTTAATTATGACGCAGGATCGCTCTTAAGAACTTAATTAAACCATAATTTATAATTATAATAATTCATTGTGTTGGGGGACAGGAAGCCCGAGTATATTCATACACGTTAGGCTTTTATGAAGGTCATCCCTAAGTCGAATTACTGACCCCGCCCAGAATGCAACCCCACAACAAGCTGATTAACTCCTGAGTATCTACTTACTGGTAGGTACCTTGATACCTGAGGTGCTTCCGGGCTTAGCGTCCCCGCGGCCCGGTCATCGACCAGGCCTCCTGGTTGCTGGACTGATCAACCAGGCTGTTGGACGCGGCTGCTCGCGGCCTGACGTATGAGTCACAGCCTGGTTGATCAGGTATCCTTTGGAGGTTCTATCCAGTTCTCTCTTTGAACACTGTAAGGGGTTTGCCAGTTATGCCCCTTATGTGTAACGGGAGCTTGTTGAACAGTCTCGGGCCTCTGATGTTGATAGAGTTCTCTCTCAGAGTACCTGTTGTACCTCTGCTTTTCAACGGGGGTATTCTGCACATCCTGCCATGTCTTCTGGTCTCATGTGGTGTTATTTCTGTGCGCAGGTTTGGGACCAGCCCCTCTAATATTTTCCACGTGTAATTATTATGTATCTCTCCCGCCTGCGCTCAAGAGAATACAGATTTAGGCACTTTAGTCGGTCCCAATAGTTTAGATGTTTTACTGAGTGGATTCTAGCAGTAAAGGACCTCTGCACGCTCTCCAGGTCAGCAATTTCTCCAGCTGTGAAAGGGGCTGTCATTGTGCAGCAGTACTCCACTCTAGAGAGCACAAGCGTTTTGAAAAGTGTAATCATCGGTATAGCATCTCTAGTGTGAAAAGTTCTTGTTATCCAACCTGTCATTTTTCTTGCAGTTGTGACGGCTACTTTATTGTGTTCTTTAAAGGTAAGGTCTTCCGACATGAGTACACCCAGATCCTTTACATTGCCTTTTCGTTCTATGTTATGATTTGTCTGAGTTTTGTACGTGGTTTCTGTTTTATATTTTCATTTTTTCCATACCGCATGAGCTGGAACTTATCTTCGTTAAACACCATATTATTTTCTGTAGACCATAGAAAGACCTGATCTACATCTGACTGGAGGTTTGCCGTGTCCTCTATGTTGCCTACTCTCATGAAGATCCTAGAGTCATCTGCAAAGGATGATACAGTGCTATAGGTTGTGTTCTTGTCTATGTCCGATATGAGGATGAGAAAAAGTACAGGAGCAGCACAGTACCCTGGGGACTGAGCTCTTAACGGTTGATGGGCTGGATTTTATTTGTTGACTATTACACATTCGGTTCTGTTGGTCAGGAAAGGTTGGTCAGGAATAGGTGAACGTGAAAGGAAATGTATCCAACCATTTCTGTCCAGCCCAGGATTCGAACCCGGAATTCTTGTTTGTGTTTCGAGAACGAACACAACTTTATTACTGGGACCCCTATATACATGATATATTCTATATCATCAGAAAATTGGAAACATAAAATATATTTTCAAATATTTGTCATTAAAGTATTTATTAATTTTGGAGACAGAGGTGTATTTTAGTTACCCTAACATAGAGCACGAATATAATAGACTCATCCTGTAAGTGGTAGTTTATTGCGCACTCCATACTTATCCTGTGACCTATAGTTTATTATGCACCTCATACTCGTCCTGTAAGTCTTAGTACATTGTGCAACCCCTTCTCGTCGTGTAAATCTTTGTTTACTGTACTCTCCATACTCATCCTCGGCGTGATAGTTTCTTGTGCAACCCATACTCATTCTGTGAGTGGTAGCTCATTGTGCACTCTATACTCATCCTGTGAGTGGTAGATCATTTGTATTTGGTGCCATCTTCGATAATTGCTTACCTACATTTATTGAACTTTATCATCATCATCATTTTCAGAAGAAATTAACATGAAAATGTAGTCATTTTAATGCACAAAGTAGAAGTAGATATACGTATATTAATTATGATGCAGGATAGGATCACTATTAAGAACTTAATTATTGACCACAATATGTTCTATATCATCAGAAATTCGGAAACATAAGATATATTTTCAAACCTTTGTAATTACAATTTTAATTAGGAACACGTATTTTTGTTACCCTGGTTAGCTCTGAGAACACACCTTTTGAAGCAAGAATATCTTCGCACTAATCTGAGAGGTGCTAATGAGACCATTTTCGACCCACTGGAGAGGTCCTGAACTACTGCACTATCTATGCCAGAGGATATTCAAAATGTTCTTGATATCATTGAAATTGTCAATACGAGAGCAGAATACATAAGCTGAGTGAGGTCAACAGAATCTTTTTACTCACCGAGCCCCATTATAAATATTTGTGGCTTCCTGACCATAAAGTTACTGCCGCTGTCGAGGGTAAGAGACCGGAAGAATCCAGAATGCAAGATGCACTAGCTATTAGTTCATTTAAGCGAACAACGTAACCAAATATTCAGAACTTCCTAATGATATATATACGCAATTACTACAACTGTAATGTTTAAAACGTGATTATATATATATGTATCATGTGGACATTTTTACTGGTATTTTTGTCCTGATATTTAGGCTCTTTATTATGCTTCGTCTTGTGGCAAAGCCCAATACCTTATGCATATTGATGACCTTAGGGATGACTTCGATTAAAGCCTAACGTGTATGAATATACTCTGGCTTCCTCTCCCCCCAACACAATGAATTATTATTTTATAATATTATGGTTTATAATTAAGTTCTTACGAGCGATCCTGTGTCATAATTAACATACGTCTGTCTTTACCTCTGTTTTGTGTATAAAGTTAAACATTTTATAAGTTAATTTCTGTCTGTTTATGATGGTAATCATATACAATTAAATAGCATTGCAACTTTATTGGAAATTGTTAAATCCAAAATATATCTTGGTTCTTATACTTAGATATTGTTACAATAAACGTTTGAAACAAAATTTATATCTGTATTTATAATATAAAACATTAACGTTTATCAACGCATCTCTCTGAATTACATAATATATCGGAATTGTGAAACCTGTGTTTCTAGCCTGGCAGAACACTGATGCATTGGAAGGTTTCATGTGTCCGGACGCCGACGATGGTGTGGTATTGGCTATTTATTTAACCATATCTTGGCTTTCATTTAAGATATATTTTCCTTAGAATGTAATCACATTATCGTCTACATCTGTCTTTATTCTGGTATATAGACCTTTAACGGTACTTTGCATATATGCAAATGAATTACACAATTGATTGGCTTGTGTGAAGGCCTTCACTCTCCTGAACTAGCCATCAAGTAACTATAAAAAGCCATATCTTCAGTTTCACTTCAGTTATATTTATGCCAAAATATTAACATGCAGCTTATATTTCTTTCTTTATAATGACATAGAAAACTTCGTTTATTACAATATCTAGATTAAATTGACATTGATTTCGAAAGGTCGTTGTTTCCATCGATAGGGAGAGCGTCAGCAGGAATCCTTGTTTAAAATAAGGATATCTGTCCTCTCTAATAAAATATAATCTCTGTGATGGACTCACAAAAGCTATTTAATCTCTGCTTCTCTGATAACATATACACAAATATAAGGTTTTTTGGGAATCTCCATTAATTGAGCAATATATCAGAGAGTGTGTAGGGTTCGGTGTTCTATGAGCGAAATGGACATAAGTAGTTTAAGTAGCAAACGGATAAGTAGCGAACGAATAGCAATGAATAACGTTAGTATCTAACGTTATTGATATGGTTTTGAAAATAGGGGACCCAACGCTGTTTTCATTATTTGCATATTTTAGGTATAAAAAGCCGTTATTTCAAACTCCAAATATGTGCAGCGATCTTGAATTCGGCTAAAATATAACGTTCATAAGTCAAATTTCCGATATTTTAAAACTGTAAAGGGAGGGGGGGTTCGCAAAATGTGACGCATTGCCGTTTTCACTTTGTGGCATATTTTCGGTACAAATAGTCGTAATTTCAAACTACAATATGTGCAATGAGCCACAATTCGGCTCATAAAAAAAACTCAGGAGTCAGATTTCCGATATTTCCTATATTTTGAAGTGTAGAGGGGTTTGGACAAAATGGAACCATTGCCGTTTACACTAATTGACATATTTTTGGTATAAAAGAAGTAATTTTAAACTCCAAATATTACAGTCAACCAGAATCCGGTTCATAAATATCGCTTATGTGTCAGATTTTCGATATTTCCTATATTTTGAAGACCGCAAGGGAGGGGGTTGTTGGCAAAATGTGACACTTCGCCGTTTTCACTAATTTGCATACTTTCGGTATAAAGTCGTAATTTTAAACTCCAAATATGTGCAGTAAGCGAGAATTCGGCTTAAAAATAACGCTCATAAGATAGATTTGCGATATTTCAAATATTTAGGAAACTGTAGGGGGGTTTTGGAAAAAAGAGGTCCCATCGCGTTTTCACTAATTTACATAATTTCGGAATTAAAAGTCGTAATGTCAAACTTCCATTACGTGTATTGATCCTGAATTCGCCTGAAAATAGACGATCATGAGTAAGATTTGCGATATTTCCGATGTTTTGAAAACTTTAGGGGGGTTTGGGCAAAGTTAACACGTTTTCACTAACTGGCATATTTTCAGTACAAAAAGCCGTAATTTCGAACTCCAAATGTGTGCAGTGAGCCAGAATTTGGCTCAACAATAACGCTCATTTGTCAGATTGGCGATATTTCCGATATTTTTGAAAACTTAAGGGGGGTTTGGGCAATACATGAATCATCGCCGATTTAGTTATTGGCATATTTTCGGTATTAAAAATAGGCATTTCAAACTCCAAATATGAGCAGTGATCCAGAATTCGGCAAAAAATAACGCTCATAAGTCAAATTTGCGATACTTCCGATATATTTAAAACTGCAGGAGGGGGGGGGGGGTTAGGCAAAATGTGATCCATCGCCGTTTTCCCTAAATTAAATATTTTCAAACTCCAAATATTTGCAGAATGCCAGAATGTGACTCAATATAACGCTCATGCGTCAGATTTGCGATATTTCCGGAATTTTTTAAACTGTTGGCGCATTTGGGCAAAACGTGATCCAACGCCGTTTTCTCTAATTGACATATTTTCAAATTCCAAATATGTGCAGTGAGCCAGAATTCGGCTCATAAATAACGCTCATGAGTCAGATTTGCGATATTTCCGATATTTGAAAACTGTAGGGAGGTTTGGGCAAAATGTGACATAACGCTGTTTTCACTAGTTGGCATATTTTCGGTTTAAAAAGTAGTAATTTCAAACTCTAAATTATATGCAATGAGTCAAAATTCGTCTAAAAAAAGCTCATGAGTCAGGTATGCGATATTTTCAAGATGTTGAGAACTTTAGAGGGGTTTGGGAAAAGTGACATAGCGAACCCATAGCGATTTTTCTAATTGGCATATTTTCTGTATAAAAATCCATAATTTAAGATTGCAAATATATGCAGTCAGCCAGAATCCGGCTAAAAAATAACGTTCATGATTCAGATCTGCGACATTTCCGATATTTTGAAAACCTTATGGGGGTTTGGGCAAAACGTGACACATCGCAGATTGCACTAAATGACATATTTTCAAACTCCAACTATGTCCAGTGAGCCTGGATTCGGCAAAAAAATAATGCTCATGAGTCAGCTTTGCAGATATTTCCAATATTTTGAAAACTTTAGAGGACTTTGGGCCAAATGTGACCCATCGCCTGTTTCATTATTTGGTATATTTTCGCAATAAAAATTCGTAATTTCAAACTCAGTGAGTCAGACTTGCGATATTTTCGATATGTTGAAAACTGTAAGGGGGGGGGGGGAGCAAAATGTGACCTTCGCAGGTTTCACTAATTGGCATATTTTCAAACTCCAATTATGTGCAGTGAGCCAGAATTCGGTCTCAGAGATAAGACGTTCAGAGTCAGATTTGCGATATTTCCCGATATTTTGAAAACTCTAGAGAAGTTTGGGCAAAATGTGACTCATCGCCGTTCCCATTAATTGACATATTTTCGGTATTACAAATTCGAAATTATAAACTCCAAATATGTGCATGCTCACCAGAATCCGGCTAAAAAATAACGCTCATGAGTCAGCTTTGTGAAATTTCAGATATTTTGGAAATCCGCAAGGGGGTTTGGGCAAAAATGTGACACATTGCTTGTATTCAATAATTCGACTACTCTTTTAAACTCCAAATATGTGCCGTAAACTAAAATTCGGCTTAAAAATAACACCCATAAGTCAGATTTGCGATATTTCCGATGTTTTAAAAACCCGTAGCAGGTGTTTGAGCAAAATGTGTCCGATCGCCGGTTTCACTATTTAGCATTTCAAACTCCAAATATGTGCAATGAGCCAGAATTCGGCTCACAGAAAACATTCATGAGTCAGATTTGCGATATTTCCAATATTTTTAAAAACTGTGGGGGGTTTGGTGCCAAAAATATGACCTAATTTTTTTTCAGTAATGGCATATTTTCTGTATAAAAAGTGGTAATTTCAAACTCTAAATATTTGCAGTGAGTCAGAATGCGTCTTAAAACGCTCATGGGTCCGATTTGTCAATTTGCCGATATTTTGAAAACTGTAGAGAGGGTTTTGGGCAAAGTGGTACCAATCGCCGTATTAACTAATTGGCATATTTCTCGGTATAAAAAGCCTAAATTTGAAACTCCAAATATGTGCAGTTTGCCAGAATCTCGCTCCAAAGTAACGCTCATAAGTCAGATTTTCGGAATTTCCGATATTTTTGAAAACCGCAGGGGAGGGTATGGGCCAAAATGTGACCTTTCGCCGTTTTCACTAATTTGGCATATTTTCAAACTCTAAATATGTGCACTGTGAGCTAGAATTCGGCTCACAAATTAAGCTCATATGTCCAGATTTGCGATATTGTCTGATATTTCTAAAACTGTAGGGTGGGTTGCGCCAAAATATGTGACCCCATCGGCGGTTTACACTTATTTTTGCATATTTTAGATATGAAAAGCCGTAATTTCAAACTCCAAATATGTGCAGTTAGCTAGAATCCACCTAAAAATAATGCTCATGAGTCGTATTTGCAAAGTTTCCGATATTTTAAAACTCACAGGGGGGGGGGGGGGCGGGGGTGCGCGCAAAAATGTGACACATCGTCATTTCACTAATTGACATATTTTCGGTATACTAATTTCCGAATTTTAAACTCCATAATTGTGTGGCAATTCGCCAGAATCACGGCTCAAATAAATATATGCTCATGAGTCAGCTTTGGCGAAAATTTCCGATATTTTTGAAAACCATAGGGGGGGTATTTGGGCTAAAATTGTAACCATAAGGGATCGCCGTTTTAGGGGGGTTTGGGCAAAATGGGACCTATCGTTGTTTTCAGTAATTAAGCATATTTTCGGTATTAAAGTTCGTTATTTCAAACTCCAAATCATAAGTACAGTGAGCAAGAATTCTGGTAAAAAACTAATTGGCATAGTGAAAATTACTGAAAATTTCACTATGCCAATTAATGAAATCGCCGATGGGTTACAGTTAGGCCAAACCAACGTACAGTTTTCCAAATTTTAAAATCTCGGAAATTAGATTCATGAGCGTTATTTTTTAGCCCAATTCCGGCTCACTCCTCATATTTGGAGTTTGAAAATATGCCAATTAGTGAAAACGGCGATGGGTAACATTTTGCCCAAACCCCCCCTTTAATTTTAAAAATATCGGAGGTATCGCAAATTCTGATACTTAAACGGTATTTAAGCAGAATTCTGTCTCACTCCACATATTTATAGTTTGAAATTACGACTTTTTTATACACCGAAAATATACAATTAGTGAAAACAGTGATGGGTCACCATGTTTATCAAACCCCTCTACAGTTTTCAAAGTATCAGAACTATCGGAAAGCTGACTCATGAACGCTATTTTTGAAACGAATTCCGGCTCACTTCACATCATTTGGAGTTTGAAAATATGCCAATTAGTGGAAATAGCGATTGATCACATTTTACCTAAACCCCCTCTTTAGTTTTCAAGATATCTCAGGTTAATATCGCAAAGCTGACTCATGAGCATTATTTTTTAGCTGAATTCTGGCTCACTGCACATACTTGGAGATTTATATTTCGACATTTAATAACAAAAATATGTCAATTAGTGAAAACGGCAATGGGTCCCATTTTGCCCAAGCCCCCCTTACAGTTTTTCAAATATCGGAAATGTCACAAATCTTACTAATGAGCGTTATTTTTAACCTAATTCAGGGTCGCTGCACACATTTGGAATTTGAAAATGCAATATTTTACCGAAAATATGCCATTTAGTGAAAAACTGCGTTGGGTCACGTTTTGCCCAACCTACCTACAGTCTTTTAAAATATCGGAAATATTGCAAATCTGACTCATTGAGCGTTATTTTTAGCTGAATTCTGGCTCACTGCAGATATTGGAGTTTGAAAAATATGCCGATTAGTGAAAAAACCCATGGATCATACATTACCAAACCCCCATGTACAGTTTTCAAAATATCGGTAATATCGCATACACTGGACTGCATATGAGCATTTTTTGGATCGAATTTTACCTGCATAATGTTTCAGAGTTCAAATTACTACCTTTAACCGAAGAATATGCCAATATTGAAAACAGCGCAAAGGGTCACATTTTGCCAAACCTCCTCTACAGTTTTCAAATATCGGAAAATATCGCAAATCTGACTCATGAGGGTTGATTTTGTAGCCGTATGTCTGGCTCACCTGCATATATTTGGATTTGAAAATATGGACCAATTAAGAAAAACGGCATATGGGTGACATTTTGCCCAAACCCCCCTTAGTGTTTTAAAAATATCGATAAGTGTCGCAAATTTGACTCATGAGAGTTATTTTTTTAGCAGAATTCTGGCTCACTACACATATCTGAAGATTAAAATTATGACTAATTTTTATACGAGAAATATGTCAATTAGTGAAAAACAGCGAAGGGTCCCATTTTGCGCAAAATTCCTCCTACAGTTTTCAAAATATCGGCAAATTGACAACTTAACTCATAGGCGGTTATTTTTTAGCCGAATCCAGTCACACTGGACATATTATGGTGTTTCAAATTACGACTTTTTTATACCGAAAACATGCCAATTAGTGAAAATGGCGATGAGTCACATTTGGCACAAACCCCCAATACACTTTTCAAAATATCGGAAATATCGCAAATCTGAATAATGATAGATATTATTGAGCCAAATATATATATATGTCTGACTCAAATATATATATATATAGATAATAATATATATATCATATATATATTATATATATATATATAATATTATATATATATATATATAGATATATTTAGTATATTTTTTTTTGGTAGCAGTCTTTCCTGTAGACATATGTTATTAATATGACCGAAAAAGTAAGATTAATAATTCTAACTACGAATTTTTCTCAATTTTCCTTATGTTTGTTTTTACTGATGACGGTAAATGTAAAAATCAATTCTCCAAAATTCATTCTAAATAAATAAAAATAAAGAATGAATTTTGGAGAATTGATTTTTCATTTACCGTCATCAGTAAAAACAAACATAAGGAAAATTCAGAAAATTCGTGTTAGAATTATTAATCTTACTTTTTCGGTCATATTTAATAATATATATATATATATATATATATATATATATATATATATATATATAATATATATACTATATATATATATATATATATATTAGTATATTTTTTTTTGGTAGCAGTCTTTCCTGTAAACATATTATTAAATATGACCGAAAAAGTGAGATTAATAATTCTAACACACGAATTTTCTCGATTTTTCCTTATGTTTCTTTTTACTGGTGACGGTAATGAAAAATCAATTCTCCAAAATTCATTTTGATTTCTAGTCTGACCGCGACACTTTGAGCGCGTTTCGTAAAACTTATTACATTTTCAAAGACTTTAGTTATACACACACAACTTATGCCCACAAACAGCAATTGGCTCTTATACCTGCATTTGGGTGAGGTGATGTAATACAATGCGGGGTACAGAATAGTGGGGTACAAAACAATGGGTATAGATAGAAGTTGGGTAAAGATAGAACTGCAGAAGGCCTATTGGCCCATATTTCTTGATGTTTCTATATAGGATAGAAAACATCAAGAAATATGGGCCAATAGGCCTTCTGCAGTTCTATATTTACCCAACTTTTATCTATACCCATTGTTTTGTATTTTGGTTTTTGGTTTATATTTTGCCCAACTCGCCAACAGTTTTCAAATTATCGGGTAATATAGCAAATCTGACTCACGGGCGTTATTTTTTAGCGGATTCTGGAACTCTGCTAATATTTGGAGTTCGAAAATAATAGCAATAAGTGAAATCGGCGATGGGTCCCATTTTGGCCCATTCCCTCTATAGTTTTAAAATTATTAGAAATATCGCAAATCTCACTCATGATATTATTTTTGAGCCGAATTCTGGATCATTTCACATATTTAGAGTATAAAAATATGCCAATTAGGAAAACAGTGGTAGCGATCCATTTTGGTCAAACCCCGCTATTGTTTTAAAAAATTCGGAAATATCGCAAAGCGTTATTTTTTTCAGCCAATATTTTATGAGCGTTATTTTTCAGCCAATTCGACTCACTGCACATATCTGGAGTTTGAAATTACGATTTTTTATAAAGAAAATATGGCAATTAGTGAAAACGGTTAAGGATTCCATTTTGCCCAAACCAACCCCCCTTCGCTATTTTTTCAAAATCTCGAAAAGAACATATCTGGCTCATCAGTGGTATTTTTTAGCCGAATTATTGCACACTGCACATATATATTAGAGGTTGAAATTATTACTTTTTATACAGATAAATATGCCAAGTAGTGAAAACGGCTATGGGTCACATTTGGCCCCCCCCCCACCCGTTTACTGTTTTCAAAATATCGGCAACATATCGCAAATCT
>WNGS01165471.1:27742-41164 GCA_020271785.1 Procambarus virginalis | reverse complement strand
TACTACAAAACCTATATAAATCGAGGGAAAATCATAATGACCAGCGACATTAAAGCATAAAGATTAAATAGTAACTGGCAACTGTCGGCGAACGAAAAATTATTTTCCAAATTTATTAGATGTTTTCCTAAATATATAGATCGACAGGATGGAATTTTCTAGATTATGGACTAATTAAGGAAAAAACATATATATTTTTACTTGAAGAACAAATATCAGAGCAAAGTTAGTGAGTTATAGAATAATAATAGTGGTATTTTATGGTATAATTAGAGATAGCCCCTGGAAGCGAGAATTGACTTAGTTTTACACAAAATAACGTCCAAAAAGTATCATTTGGGTCAAACGGCAAATGATGTTATTTTTAAGAGAACAGGTTGGTTGGACATAGTAAACTTCTCAAATGAGGTCGTATCACGCCCCCCTGACCAACTACTTTGGGCAGTAATTAAGCAATTTCAACTCATTCAGCCAGCGACTCGCCAATATCCCACACAAAGATAAAAACACCAGCAGGAGGGCAAGCGCTAGTGGTCACCAGTAATGTACCTCTTGCAATACCAGCTCTCCACATATACAAGTTTTGTTTTAATTTTAGAAACTACACTTGTGATCTGTCTCGTGCCCCTTTGTTGATGTGTGACAATGTCAATTCGATTTTGCAAACTAGCACATCAAGAGTGCAAAAAAATAACATTCGCTAACACAAATTTATTTTTCGCGATTTTAACAAACATTTCCGCATTTGTTCGCCCCTCAAAAGAATACTGTTCAAGGAAATGCGAGCTTATTTGTGCCAATTTATAGATGAACAGAAAAAAGAACTTGACATTTGTAAAATTTTTATTTATATAAATGAATATGTCTACATACCTTTTTTGTCATCTTAGGAAATAATCAGTTCATCGAAGGACATGCGAAATAGTGCATCTATAAATAGGGCAGTTTCTCATAGATACGAGACAACTACTGCAGGATAACAAATGTCTGCAGGGAAGCAGTACGACACTTAATGTATTTTAAAAGAACACCTTACACAAAGTATCATCAGCCCAAGATGTTGGCATAGATGAGTTCATCACAGTTTCAACATGGGATGCTGCATCAAAGTCTATGGCCTCTTTGCCAGTTTTTTTGACTGCGGGCCCAGCAGCGTCGACATTCATTTCATAAGCGACAAGGATCTCAATCGCAGAGAGAGAGAAATTCTTGCTGTCTTTCCTTCCTATCCCACATTTTTATTTATCCCATTCATTCTATTTTCCCTTATTCACACTGGATGCAGAGCAACCTTCGTGTAGGTCAGCGTTCAGTTCCCCAACGTCCAGGCTGTTAGACATGGTAAATTTCAGTAAATGTGGCTGAATCTTGCCCTGACCAGCTGTTGGGGAGCAGCAATTGTGACCTATCCAGCCGCAGCCCGCTGGACAGAGGGGCAGTGTGCCTGATAAAAAAACACATGAATTGTGATACCAGCTCCCTACATATGCCAGTTTTGTTTTACTTTAGAAACTGCACTTGCTGTCTGTCTCGTCTCCCATTGTTGATGTGTGACAATGTCCATTGTATTTTTGAAGCTAGTTCAATAAGATTATGAAAACTTGCTTTAGCTAAATGAATTGTGTAGGTTCTGTCCCTGAGGCCCATTATTCATCTCTGCAGCCCTTTCCACTATTACCCGAAAGATGAGAATCTTGGCTGCATTAATAAATTAATTAAAACTAACATTCAATTACATATTCTCAAATTTGTGCCAAAAAAACTAAATACAATCACATACGCAGAATAGCACAAATACATTTTAGCAATTTTGTTTATACATTTTTCTTACTCTAGCTCAGGGGTCTCCAAACTATGGCCCGCGGGCCACATCCGGCCCGCCACATAATTTCATCCGGCCCGCCAAACAAATCCCTGTGTGGTGGCCTTGAAAAAATAAAAAAGTATCATAAAAGAGTGTATAGTGGAAGCAGCAGGAGAGGTATGTCCAGAAAAAGTAAACCTCTTCAAAATTATAAGTCTTGGGTCAAATACTGTTGCTCGTAGAATTGAAGATTTAGGAGGCGACATAATTCGGCAAATAAAGGAAAAAACAAAAAGATTTTGTTGGTATTCTCTTGCGTTGGATGAATCAACTGATGTGTATAATACTTCTCAGCTCTTAGTATTCATTCGTGGTGTTGAGAGTGAATTTAATGTGACCCAAGAATTAGCATCAGTTCACAGCATGCACACCACAACAACTGGAGAGGACATTTTCAATGAAGTAAGTAAAACTATGACAGAATATAACCTGGAATGGAAACAAGTGCAGTGTGTGACAATTGATGGAGGAAAGAATATGTCTGGGACAAAGAAGGGTTTGGTTGGGCAAATTACAACAGCTTGTGAGGTTGGAGGATTCTCAAAACTCATTTTTTTGCATTGCCTTATCCATCAACAAGCATTGTGCCTAAAATATGTTGATATGTCTTGTGTGATGAAACCTGTTGTTTCTGTGGTTAATTTCATTAGATCTCATGCACTCAACCATCGCCAGTTCCGTGATTTCTTGAAAGAAATTGATGCGGAGTTTGTTGACTTGCCTTATTATACAGCAGTTAGATGGCTTAGTTGTGGAAAGGTTTTGCTGCATTTCTTTGAGCTCAGATTAGAAATTGATTTATTTCTCACAGAGAAAAATAAACCTCAGCCATTATTATCAGAATGTGAATGGATTTGGAAATTGGCATTTTTTGCAGATATGACAGGTCATATGAATAACTTGAATCTGAAATTGCAAGGCAAAACAAATTTGATCAGTGACTACTTTGTTCATGTCAAGGCATTCAGAGCAAAACTTGCGCTACTTGAAGGCCAGGTGAAGGTTAAGAATTTTGCTCATTTTCCATGTTGTGAAAAATTTCATGCAGAAAGTAAAGTTGAATTTCCTTTTTCATTTGCAAATGAAATAATTTCAGATTTGAAAAAACAGTTTCAGAAGCGATTTGCTGACCTTGATGCCAAAGCAAATGAAATCAGGCTCTTTCATAATCCATTTGACTGCAATGCTGAAAATCTTCCAACTCGATTTCAAATGGAAATTATTGATCTCCAGGCAGATGACAAACTGAAAGATAAGTATAGAGAAGGAAATCTGATTGAGTTTTATAAATGCCTGCAGCCAGATCAGTTTCCAAATTTGATAAAGTTTGCTTGTAGTTTTGTGTCCATTTTTGGTTCAACATACTTGTGTGAACAAACATTTTCCAAAATGAAGTATGTGAAATCTAACTATCGAGCAAATTTGTCTGATGATCACTTGAAATCAATTCTTACAATTGGCTCATCTAATCTGGAACCTGATTTTAATGAAATTTTGAAGTCAAAACGACAGTATCATTCGTCACACTAATTTGGTTGCTTAAAACTAAAACATAAAACTAAAGGCAGGAATCTATTTAGTTTACCCTAATTTTTTCCAAAAAGATATGTTTTAATTTTTCCATGTTTATACTTTAATATTTGAGGAAATTAAATTACTGGCACTGATTTGTTTTTTGTTTTTTTTTTCATTTTTTATTCCTTCGGCCCGCATAAATATGGGAAATATATAATGTGGCCCTTACATTGAAAAGTTTGGAGACCCCTGCACTAGCTAATTGAATTATGGCTTTCGGTTCCAGAGTCCATTGCCCGCTGCTGTGGCCGTTTCCATTTAATTCTAGCCTCACAAGATGGGTATGAGGTACATAATCAACAAACTAAACTAACATTCAATTTTATTCTCAAAAAACTTATGCAAACCCACATAATTACACCCGCTGAAACTAACATTCAATTTTATTCTCAAAAAACTAGTGCAAACCCATACAACTACATTCGCTCAAGCAACATTCCATTTTATTCCCAAAAAACTTATGCAAGCCCACATCTTGATGTTTTCTTGAGATGATTTCGGGGCTTTAGTGTCCCCGCGGCCCGGTCCTCGACCAGGCCTACACCCCCAGGAAGCAGGCCGTGACAGCTGACTAACACCCAGGTACCTATTTTACTGCTAGGTAACAGGGGCATAGGATGAAAGAAACTCTGCCCATTGTTTCTCTCCGGCGCCCGGGATCGAACCCGGGACTACAAAATCACAAGTCTAACGTGCTGTCCGCTCGGCCGACCGGCTCCCCGCATCATTACATTCGCAAACTAACACAAATTCATTGAGCGACTTTAACTATTCGCATACTTTGCGTCATTATATAATGGAATGCGAAAAAAACAATCGCAGACAGCCCACACAAACAGCAGATGGAAGGAAAAGATATCCTGACAGGTAAAGGAATTTGAGCCAATTTACCTGCTGAGCACAGATTATAAGTCTGCCAATATTGGAAGATATTCTTGTGCTGTACCCTGATTTGCTAGTGGGGGCTAATAGATCAGCCTTACATTTTACGTTCTCACCTGATTTTTAGTCTCAGTTGATTTGTTTTTATATTGAGGCTGGAATTTTCTCCCCTGATTCCATATATGACTCACCATCCAGTGAGATGAGAATATTGGATGAACGTATAGCCAGCTGTGTAGTCAGAGCTGATTTGTTATTGTATTATGGCAGGTATTATCTCCCTAAATTCCATGAATGACTAACCATCCCGTGAGATAGGAATAATAATTGAACCTATAGCTAGCTCTTGATGTACACTGTGTAATATCTCATATAGAGTAGGATAGCAGCACATTGCTGTGCATACCATATTTTACTAAATAAGAAAAAAGTTAGCCAGAATGGGTTGCTGTGAAAAAAAAATGTTGAATCAATAAATGGAAGTGTGTTTGAGAAGTGAAAGCCGGAGAAAAAATAGAGTTTTAAATATATTGGCAATACTTTTGCCTTTAAATATAATATCTGTTTACAGCACTACCTCAGGCAGAGGTTTGCCCAATATGGTACTGTTTTAAGCTCAAGAAGCAAGAGAAAAAATAATGGCTATAATCTACTGTAAATATTTTTTTTGCCATTACCTGTAATATCTGTATCCCGCGCTACCTCAGGTAGAGGTTTGCCTAACAAGGCACTGTTTTATGCGCAAGAAGTGAACACTAAGTACAAAGCAAAGACCCGATTACCAAGGCAAGAGCTTTCTGCAATCCCTAATTTAAGTGCCGACAACAGACGAGGATTGGCTCAAGAAGCTGGTGATCAAATATTCAAAAACAAAAAAAGGTGCCAAGTTAGTTCTAACAAGGCATGGCCAAAGGTCAAGAGAATGAAGAATGCCATCCTTCAGGAGGTGGTCTCAACCATTTGTATCCTTTGGAACGGCCAAAAATACCCGCATCAAACGAAGCAAGTAACAGTAAATGTAATGAAAAACTCATCAGGGACATAGCACTGCTGTAAAATGCATTAACCAAAAAAACATTGCTAGGAATGTTCAGCAAAGATCCACGTAGGTTAGGCACAGGGTGGTTAGGTTCATATCCAAAACAAAACGCTTTTCTAAGAATATAAATGCAATATCTAACAAAGATCCAAGCAGGCTAGGTATGGGTCGTTTAGGTTCATTCCCCAAAAGTTATCCCTATCTTAACAAAGACCCACACAGGTTAGGCACGGGGCAACTAGGTTTATAGCTAAAACACCAATTTTCACAAAGATATGTCATATTAAAGGTAAGATCATAGGTGGATAGGTTATGAAAATGTGAGAAAAAAATGCCTCAAAACTAGGAGCTGAATCTTATCTTTATTAAACATTTCTGTGGCCTATTGCGGGACCACATTAACATCTGATTGGAACTCTTCCTACTTGTAATGGCGCTAGCAAGGAACTAGAACATCGTAAAGCTAGTTTGGAAACACTGCCATCGGTCCGTAGAATTACCCAAATCAACCCAAATCTACCCAAATTTACCCAAATACTGCTAGCATTACGTAAGTAATGGAGAAATATGGTTTATTTACTCACTATAATGTTGGTGCTGAATGCAGAACATGATCAAACAAACCAAACAAACAAATTTTTTTACTCTGAAATAATCTAATTTCATAACGAAATTAGAAGTAAATATGTAGCAGGTGTCGCCATTGGAAGTCGACGGTTCAAGTGACAATATTGTCGAGCGACTTACCCAAGAAATATGGTCGCCTGGAGTGTGTTTGCTGCCAGATCAGCCTCCTGTTCACAGTGATCCACTCCTCGTACTTCTTTCCTCAAATTGTCGCATATTTAAATGGTGATATTAACAAGTAGAATGCGTATTTGAAATTATATATTTCATAAATAGCAACAAAACATTTAATATTTAATTTTGTCACAATAATTTTGTTATATATATACTAACGTTATGTGTTGGTATCCGTTCGCTACTTAAACTACTCATGTTCATTTCGCTCATAGAACGCCGAACCCTACACACACTCTCATATATTGCTCAATTAATAGAGATTCACAAATACCCCTTGTATTTGTATATATGTTATCAGAGAAACAGAGATAAAGTAGTTTTGGTGAGTCCACCACAGAGATTATACTTTATTAGAGAGAAAGATATTCATATTTTATACAAGGTTTCTTGGCCGACGTTCTCCCTATCGATGGGAACAACGACCTTTCGAAGATCAATGTCAATTTAATCTAGATATTTTAATAAACGAAGTTTTCCATGCCATCATAAAGACAGAAATATATGGTGCATGTTTATACTTTGGCATAAATATAACTGAAGTGAAAATGAAGATATATGGCTTTTTGTAGTTACATGATGACTAGTTCAGGGAGAGTGAAGGCCTGCACACAAGCCAATCAATTGTGTAATTCATTTGAATACATGTAAAGTACCGTTATAGGTCTATATGTCAGAATACAGACAGATGTAGACGATAATATGACTACATTCTAAGGAAAACATATCTTAAATGAAAGTCAAGATATGGTTAAATAAATAGTCAATACCACACCATCGCCGGCGTCCGGACACATGAAACCTTCCAATGCATCAGTGTTCTGCCAGGTTGGAAACACAGGTTTCACAATTTCAATAAATTGAGTAATTCAAAGAGATGCGTTGACAAACAATATCTCAAGTATAAGAACCAAGATATATTTTGGTTTTAACAATTTCCTGTAAAGTTGCAATGCTACCTTAATTGTATATGATCATCATCATATACAGACAGAAATTAACTTATAAAATGTTTGTAACTTTAATACTCTGAACAGAGGTGAAGATAGACGTATGTTAATTATGACGCAGGATCGCTCTTAAGAACTTATTTATAAACCATAATATTATAATTATAATAATTCATTGTGTTGGGGGACAGGAAGCCCGAGTATATTCATACACGTTAGGCTTTTATGAAGGTCATCCCTAAGGTCGAATTACTGACCCCGCCCAGAATGCAACCCCCACAACAAGCTGATTAACTCCTGAGTATCTACTTACTGGTAGGTACCTTGATACCTTGAGGTGCTTCCGGGGCTTAGCGTCCCCGCGGCCCGGTCATCGACCAGGCCTCCTGGTTGCTGGACTGATCAACCAGGCTGTTGGACGCGGCTGTTCGCGGCCTGACGTATGAGTCACAGCCTGGTTGATCAGGTATCCTTTGGAGGTTCTTATCCAGTTCTCTCTTGAACACTGTAAGGGGTTTGCCAGTTATGCCCCTTATGTGTAACGGGAGCGTGTTGAACAGTCTCGGGCCTCTGATGTTGATAGAGTTCTCTCTCAGAGTACCTGTTGCACCTCTGCTTTTCAACGGGGGTATTCTGCACATCCTGCCATGTCTTCTGGTCTCATGTGGTGTTATTTCTGTGCGCAGGTTTGGGACCAGCCCCTCTAATATTTTCCACGTGTAAATTATTATGTATCTCTCCCGCCTGCGCTCAAGAGAATACAGATTTAGGCACTTTAGTCGGTCCCAATAGTTTAGATGTTTTACTGAGTGGATTCTAGCAGTAAAGGACCTCTGCACGCTCTCCAGGTCAGCAATTTCTCCAGCTGTGAAAGGGGCTGTCATTGTGCAGCAGTACTCCACTCTAGAGAGCACAAGCGTTTTGAAAAGTGTAATCATCGGTATAGCATCTCTAGTGTGAAAAGTTCTTGTTATCCAACCTGTCATTTTTCTTGCAGTTGTGACGGCTACTTTGTTGTGTTCTTTAAAGGTAAGGTCTTCCGACATGAGTACACCCAGATCCTTTACATTGCCTTTTCGTTCTATGTTATGATTTGTCTGAGTTTTGTACGTGGTTTCCGTTTTTATATTTTCATTTTTTCCATACCGCATGAGCTGGAACTTATCTTCGTTAAACACCATATTATTTTCTTGAGCCCGCCTGCGCTCAAGAGAATACAGATTTAGGCACTTTAGTCGGTCCCATAGTTTAGATGTTTTACTGAGTGGATTCTAGCAGTAAAGGACCTCTGCACGCTCTCCAGGTCAGCAATTTCTCCAGCTGTGAAAGGGGCTGTCATTGTGCAGCAGTACTCCACTCTAGAGAGCACAAGCGTTTTGAAAAGTGTAATCATCGGTATAGCATCTCTAGTGTGAAAAGTTCTTGTTATCCAACCTGTCATTTTTCTTGCAGTTGTGACGGCTACTTTGTTGTGTTCTTTAAAGGTAAGGTCTTCCGACATGAGTACACCCAGATCCTTTACATTGCCTTTTCGTTCTATGTTATGATTTGTCTGAGTTTTGTACGTGGTTTCCGTTTTTATATTTTCATTTTTTCCATACCGCATGAGCTGGAACTTATCTTCGTTAAACACCATATTATTTTCTGTAGCCCATAGAAAGACCTGATCTACGTCTGACTGGAGGTTTGCCGTGTCCTCTATGTTGCCTACTCTCATGAAGATCCTAGTGTCATCTGCAAAGGATGATACAGTGCTATAGGTTGTGTTCTTGTCTATGTCCGATATGAGGATGAGAAAAAGTACAGGAGCAGCACAGTACCCTGGGGGACTGAGCTCTTAACGGTTGATGGGCTGGATTTTATTTTGTTGACTATTACACATTCGGTTCTGTTGGTCAGGAATGGTTGGTCAGGAATAGGTGAACGTGAAAGGAAATGTATCCAACCATTTCTGTCCAGCCCAGGATTCGAACACGGAATTCTTGATTGTGTTTCGAGAACGAACACAACTTTATTACTGGGACCCCTATATACATGATATATTCTATATCATCAGAAAATTGGAAACATAAAATATATTTCAAATATTTGTCATTAAAGTATTTATTAATTTTGGAGACAGAGGTGTATTTTAGTTACCCTAACATAGAGCACGAATATAATAGACTCATCCTGTGAGTGGTAGTTTATTGCGCACTCCATACTTATCCTGTGACCTATAGTTTATTATGCACCTCATACTCATCCTGTAAGTCTTAGTACATTGTGCAACCCCTTTCTCGTCGTGTAAATCTTTGTTTACTGTACTCTCCATACTCATCCTCGGCGTGATAGTTTCTTGTGCAACCCATACTCATTCTGTGAGTGGTAGCTCATTGTGCACTCTATACTCATCCTGTGAGTGGTAGATCATTTGTATTTGGTGCCATCTTCGATAATTGCTTACCTACATTTATTGAACTTTATCATCATCATCATTTTCAGAAAGAAATTAACATGAAAATGTAGTCATTTTAATGCACAAAGTAGAAGTAGATATACGTATATTAATTATGATGCAGGATAGGATCACTATTAAGAACTTAATTATTGACCACAATATGTTCTATATCATCAGAAATTCGGAAACATAAGATATATTTTCAAACCTTTGTAATTACAATTTTTAATTAGGAAACACGTATTTTTGTTACCCTGGTTAGCTCTGAGAACACACCTTTTGAAGCAAGAATATCTTCGCACTAATCTGAGAGGTGCTAATGAGACCATTTTCGACCCACTGGAGAGGTCCTGAACTACTGCACTATCTATGCCAGAGGATATTCAAAATGTTCTTGATATCATTGAAATTTTCAATACGAGAGCAGAATACATAAGCTGAGTGAGGTCAACAAAATCTTTTTTACTCACCGAGCCCCATTATAAATATTTGTGGCTTCCTGACCATAAAGTTACTGCCGCTGTCGAGGGTAAGAGACCGGAAGAATCCAGAATGCAAGATGCACTAGCTATTAGTTCATTTAAGCGAACAACGTAACCAAATATTCAGAACTTCCTAATGATATATACGCAATTACTACAACTGTAATGTTTAAAACGTGATTATATATATATGTATCATGTGGACAATTTTTACTGGTAT
Source organism: Procambarus virginalis (assembly GCA_020271785.1). Classification (NCBI taxonomy): domain Eukaryota; kingdom Metazoa; phylum Arthropoda; class Malacostraca; order Decapoda; family Cambaridae; genus Procambarus; species Procambarus virginalis. The sequence goes on along the minus strand of WNGS01165471.1, from coordinate 30,911 downwards.
TTTTGTCCCTGATATTTAGGCTCTTTATTATGCTTCGCCTTGTGGCAAAGCCCAATACCTTATGCCATATTGATGACCTTAGGGATGACTTCGATTAAAGCCTAACGTGTATGAATATACTCTGGCTTCCTCTCCCCCCAACACAATGAATTATTATTTTTATAATATTATGGTTTATAATTAAGTTCTTACGAGCGATCCTGTGTCATAATTAACATACGTCTATCTTTACCTCTGTTTTGTGTATTAAAGTTAAACATTTTATAAGTTAATTTCTGTCTATTTATGATGGTAATCATATACAATTAAATAGCATTGCAACTTTATTGGAAATTGTTAAATCCAAAATATATCTTGTTCTTATACTTAGATATTTTACAATAAACGTTTGAAACAAAAATGTATATCTGTATTTAATAATATAAACATTAACGTTTATCAACGCATCTCTCTGAATTACATAATAATATCGGAATTGTGAAACCTGTGTTTCTAGCCTGGCAGAACACTGATGCATTGGAAGGTTTCATGTGTCCGGACGCCGACGATGGTGTGTATTGGCTATTTATTTAACCATATCTTGGCTTTCATTTAAGATATATTTCCTTAGAATGTAATCACATTATCGTCTACATCTGTCTTTATTCTGGTATATAGACCTTTAACGGTCTTTGCATATATGCAAATGAATTCACAATTGATTGGCTTTGTGAAAGCCTTCACCTCCCGAACTAGCCATCAGTAACTATAAAAGCCATATATCTTCACTTCACTTCATGTTCTATTTAGAAATTAACAGAGTAATAGTTTACTCTTTACTCTAAAAATATTGTTTCTAAACATATTAAAATTAAATCAGAGTAAGACCGCGTACGTGTGGTATCCATATGCAGGCGAAGAGTCACAATAACGTGGCTGAAGTATGTGACCAGACCACACACTAGAAGTTGAAGGGACGACGACGTTTCGGTCCGTCCTGGACCATTCTCAAGTCGCTTGTGAGGAGGTGGTAGAGGAGGGAAATAAATAGCAAGAGAGAGGTGAGGAGGAAAGTAAGGTGTAGAGAATAGTAGTAATAATGAGAACTGCAGAAGGCCTATTGGCCCATACGAGGCAGCTCCCATTATAACCACCGAAGGAAGGTAATAGGAATAAGCAGAGGATAGCAAGGGAGTGTAGGAGAAGACAATGAACAGAAAAGGGGAGAAGAGAGAAAGAAAGAAAGAGAAAGAAAGATAATGGAAGGGGTAAGCTTATGTTAAGTCACGTTTGTTAGAAAGATTAGAGCATTTGAGTATGTACTGTGGAAGGGAAGAGTCCACAGCAACAAAGCCAGGACTCAGTTCATGTTGGGTACATTGTGTATAAGAGCCGATTCTACAAGACGGCGTCTGTGAAGAGTAGAGGCAGGAAAGATTATTTTGAGGAAGACCAATCAATGGGATGATTAGAATCCCTCACATGGCAGAAGAGAGCATTGTTAGTGTCTGCAGACTTAACACTTCTCTTGTGTTCTTTAAGTCTGTTTCAGTGTACGGCCAGTTTCGCCAAAGTATTGGAGAGGACAAGATGAACAGGAAATAGAGTAGACACCAGCAGCATTAGAAGCAGGAGGAGCAGTGTGAACTAGATTGCTACGAAGTGTGTTAGTTTGTCGAAAGGCGAGTTTAATGTCAAGAGGACGAAAGGTATTGGTAAAAGTTTTGAGTTCAGATATGAAGGGAAGGCATAGTACAGTGCTACTAGTGTTGGAAGCAGGTTTAGGATGAAAGAAATTCGTTTAGCTTGAGAGTAGGCAGAGTTGATGAAATGCAAAGGATAACCAAGGCGAGAGAAAGATTTGTAGATAAAGGAAATTTCAGAATCAAGAAACTGAGGGTCGCTGATGCGTAGAGCGCGGAGGAAGAGAGAGACGAGGACACTTTTCTTAACAGAAGGAGGATGGTAGGAAAAGAAGTGAATGTACATGCCACTATGCATGGGTTTACGGTAGACAGAGAAAGAGAACCCAGACACAGAGCTGTGAACATGAACATCAAGAAAAGGAAGGAGGGAATTAGATTCCCACTCAACTTTGAAATGGATAGAAGGAGCCAGATTGTTAAGAGAGGCGAGGAAAGGCTGGAAAGATTAAGGTCATGAGGCCATAAAGCAAAAATGTCATCAACATAGCAAAGCGAGAGAGGGACGAGTATCAATAGAAGGAAGAAGAACAGTTTCGAAGTATTCCATGTAGAAATTAGCAAGAACAGGGAGAGAGGGGAACCCATAGCGACACCGAAATTTGAGTGTAATATTTACCGTTAAAAGAGAAAGAGTTAGATTCAACACAGAGTCTAATGAGATCGAGGAAAACGTCAGTGGGAAGTGGGAGAGGAAGAGGCCCTCTGACGCCTTCCGTCTAAGGAAAGAGAGAACGTCATCGAGCGGAACATTAGTGAACAGAGAGTCGACATCAAGACTAAGCATCTTACAAGAGGGTTGCAGGCGCAGTCTTTCTATGAAGTCCTGAGAGTGACGAGGTGGGCAGGGAAAAAGTGCCAAGGTAAGGTGTCAGGTTTTAGCGAGCCAGGAGGCAAGAGAATAGCTGACAGAGCCCCGTGAAGAAATGATAGGACGAAGAGGAACACCAGGTTTATGAGTCTTAGGAAGACCATAGAATAAGGAAGAGAAGGGCAGATGACACGGAAACGCTTAATGAGATCAAAGTCAGGAGGGCAAAGACTAGAGAGCTGTCTTAGTTTGCGGTTAAAGGAAGTTTGAGGCGATCCAAAGGGTTAGAAGTCAGAGGAGCATAAGTGCGAGAGTCAGAGAGCAAGACATCTGCTTCCGGAGGTAGTCCTCACGGTCAAGGACAACCACCGAATTGCCTTTGTCGGACGGAAGGAAGAATAGAGTTGTTAGATTTTAGGGAGGCAAGGGCAAGCTGGAAGCGACGAGGAAGGTGGTGATTTTTAGAAAACAAGCTGTCAAGAACGGGGATGAGGGCCCCTCTAAAGGCAGACAGGTCCGAAAGAGTACTAGAGTTAGAATTGACAACCCTGTCAAAGGAAAACTAATGGAGATCAAATGCCACAGCGTGCCCGGGAAGTAGCAAAAGACAGACCAGACCAAGAAGTTCTTGCTGGTGCTTAGAAGAGAGTAGGACGAAAGGTTAGTAACACAGTCA
>WNGS01165471.1:15586-26742 GCA_020271785.1 Procambarus virginalis | reverse complement strand
AAAGTTACAAACATTTTATAAGTTAATTTCTGTCTGTATATGATGATGATCATATACAATTAAGGTAGCATTGCAACTTTCAGGAAATTGTTAAAACCAAAATATATCTTGGTTCTTATACTTGAGATATTGTTTGTCAACGCATCTCTTTGAATTACTCAATTTATTGAAATTGTGAAACCTGTGTTTCCAACCTGGCAGAACACTGATGCATTGGAAGGTTTCATGTGTCCGGACGCCGGCGATGGTGTGGTATTGACTATTTATTTACATATCTTGACTTTCATTTAAGATATGTTTTCCTTAGAATGTAGTCATATTATCGTCTACATCTGTCTGTATTCTGACATATAGACCTATAACGGTACTTTACATGTATTCAAATGAATTACACAATTGATTGGCTTGTGTGCAGGCCTTCACTCTCCCTGAACTAGTCATCATGTAACTACAAAAAGCCATATATCTTCATTTTCACTTCAGTTATATTTATGCCAAAGTATAAACATGCACCATATATTTCTGTCTTTATGATGGCATGGAAAACTTCGTTTATTAAAATATCTAGATTAAATTGACATTGATCTTCGAAAGGTCGTTGTTCCCATCGATAGGGAGAACGTCGGCCAAGAAACCTTGTATAAAATATGAATATCTTTCCTCTCTAATAAAGTATAATCTCTGTGGTGGACTCACCAAAACTACTTTATCTCTGCTTCTCTGATAACATATATACAAATACAAGGGTTATTTGTGAATCTCTATTAATTGAGCAATATATGAGAGTGTGTGTAGGGTTCGGCGTTCTATGAGCGAAATGAACGTGAGTAGTTTAAGTAGCGAACGGATACCAACACATAACGTTAGTATATATATAACAAAATTATTGTGACAAAATTAAATATTAAATGTTTTGTTGCTATTTATGAAATATATAATTTCAAATACGCATTCTACTTGTTAATATCACCATTTAAATATGCGACAATTTGAGGAAAGAAGTACGAGGAGTGGATCACTGTGAACAGGAGGCTGATCTGGCAGCAAACACACTCCAGGCGACCATATTTCTTGGGTAAGTCGCTCGACAATATTGTCACTTGAACCGTCGACTTCCAATGGCGACACCTGCTACATATTTACTTCTAATTTCGTTATGAAATTAGATTATTTCAGAGTAAAAATTTGTTTGATCATGTTCTGCATTCAGCACCAACATTATAGTGAGTAAATAAACCATATTTCTCCATTACTTACGTAATGCTAGCAGTATTTGGGTAAATTTGGGTAGATTTGGGTTGATTTGGGTAATTCTACGGACCGATGGCAGTGTTTCCAAACTAGCTTCACGATGTTCTAGTTCCTTGCTAGCGCCATTACAAGTAGGAAGAGTTCCAATCAGATGTTAATGTGGTCCCGCAATAGGCCACAGAAATGTTTAATAAAGATAAGATTCAGCTCCTAGTTTTGAGGCATTTTTTTCTCACATTTTCATAACCTATCCCCCTATGATCTTACCTTTAATATGACATATCTTTGTGAAAATTGGTGTTTTAGCTATAAACCTAGCTGCCCCGTGCCTAACCTGTGTGGGTCTTTGTTAAGATAGGGATAACTTTTGGGGAATGAACCTAAACGACCCATACCTAGCCTGCTTGGATCTTTGTTAGATATTGCATTTATATTCTTAGAAAAGCGTTTTGTTTTGGATATGAACCTAACCACCCTGTGCCTAACCTACGTGGATCTTTGCTGAACATTCCTAGCAATGTTTTTTTGGTTAATGCATTTTACAGCAGTGCTATGTCCCTGATGAGTTTTTCATTACATTTACTGTTACTTGCTTCGTTTGATGCGGGTATTTTTGCCGTTCCAAAGGATACAAATGGTTGAGACCACCTCCTGAAGGATGGCATTCTTCATTCTCTTGACCTTTGGCCATGCCTTGTTAGAACTAACTTGGCACCTTTTTTTGTTTTTGAATATTTGATCACCAGCTTCTTGAGCCAATCCTCGTCTGTTGTCGGCACTTAAATTAGGGATTGCAGAAAGCTCTTGCCTTGGTAATCGGGTCTTTGCTTTGTACTTAGTGTTCACTTCTTGCGCATAAAACAGTGCCTTGTTAGGCAAACCTCTACCTGAGGTAGTGCGGGATACAGATATTACAGGTAATGGCAAAAAAATATTTACAGTAGATTATAGCCATTATTTTTTCTCTTGCTTCTTGAGCTTAAAACAGTACCATATTGGGCAAACCTCTGCCTGAGGTAGTGCTGTAAACAGATATTATATTTAAAGGCAAAAGTATTGCCAATATATTTAAAACTCTATTTTTTCTCCGGCTTTCACTTCTCAAACACACTTCCATTTATTGATTCAACATTTTTTTTTCACAGCAACCCATTCTGGCTAACTTTTTTCTTATTTAGTAAAATATGGTATGCACAGCAATGTGCTGCTATCCTACTCTATATGAGATATTACACAGTGTACATCAAGAGCTAGCTATAGGTTCAATTATTATTCCTATCTCACGGGATGGTTAGTCATTCATGGAATTTAGGGAGATAATACCTGCCATAATACAATAACAAATCAGCTCTGACTACACAGCTGGCTATACGTTCATCCAATATTCTCATCTCACTGGATGGTGAGTCATATATGGAATCAGGGGAGAAAATTCCAGCCTCAATATAAAAACAAATCAACTGAGACTAAAAATCAGGTGAGAACGTAAAATGTAAGGCTGATCTATTAGCCCCCACTAGCAAATCAGGGTACAGCACAAGAATATCTTCCAATATTGGCAGACTTATAATCTGTGCTCAGCAGGTAAATTGGCTCAAATTCCTTTACCTGTCAGGATATCTTTTCCTTCCATCTGCTGTTTGTGTGGGCTGTCTGCGATTGTTTTTTTCGCATTCCATTATATAATGACGCAAAGTATGCGAATAGTTAAAGTCGCTCAATGAATTTGTGTTAGTTTGCGAATGTAATGATGCGGGGAGCCGGTCGGCCGAGCGGACAGCACGTTAGACTTGTGATTTTGTAGTCCCGGGTTCGATCCCGGGCGCCGGAGAGAAACAATGGGCAGAGTTTCTTTCATCCTATGCCCCTGTTACCTAGCAGTAAAATAGGTACCTGGGTGTTAGTCAGCTGTCACGGCCTGCTTCCTGGGGGTGTAGGCCTGGTCGAGGACCGGGCCGCGGGGACACTAAAGCCCCGAAATCATCTCAAGATAACATCAAGATGTGGGCTTGCATAAGTTTTTTGGGAATAAAATGGAATGTTGTTTGAGCGAATGTAGTTGTATGGGTTTGCACTAGTTTTTTGAGAATAAAATTGAATGTTAGTTTCAGCGGGTGTAATTATGTGGGTTTGCATAAGTTTTTTGAGAATAAAATTGAATGTTAGTTTAGTTTGTTGATTATGTACCTCATACCCATCTTGTGAGGCTAGAATTAAATGGAAACGGCCACAGCAGCGGGCAATGGACTCTGGAACCGAAAGCCATAATTCAATTAGCTAGTGCAGGGGTCTCCAAACTTTTCAATGTAAGGGCCACATTATATATTTCCCATATTTATGCGGGCCGAAGGAATAAAAAATGAAAAAAAAACAAAAAACAAATCAGTGCCAGTAATTTAATTTCCTCAAATATTAAAGTATAAACATGGAAAAATTAAAACATATCTTTTTGGAAAAAATTAGGGTAAACTAAATAGATTCCTGCCTTTAGTTTTATGCAACCAAATTAGTGTGACGAATGATACTGTCGTTTTGACTTCAAAATTTCATTAAAATCAGGTTCCAGATTAGATGAGCCAATTGTAAGAATTGATTTCAAGTGATCATCAGACAAATTTGCTCGATAGTTAGATTTCACATACTTCATTTTGGAAAATGTTTGTTCACACAAGTATGTTGAACCAAAATGGACACAAAACTACAAGCAAACTTTATCAAATTTGGAAACTGATCTGGCTGCAGGCATTTATAAAACTCAATCAGATTTCCTTCTCTATACTTATCTTTCAGTCTGTCATCTGCCTGGAGATCAATAATTTCCATTTGAAATCGAGTTGGAAGATTTTCAGCATTGCAGTCAAATGGATTATGAAAGAGCCTGATTTCATTTGCTTTGGCATCAAGGTCAGCAAATCGCTTCTGAAACTGTTTTTTCAAAACTGAAATTATTTCATTTGCAAATGAAAAAGGAAATTCAACTTTACTTTCTGCATGAAATTTTTCACAACATGGAAAATGAGCAAAATTCTTAACCTTCACCTGGCCTTCAAGTAGCGCAAGTTTTGCTCTGAATGCCTTGACATGAACAAAGTAGTCACTGATCAAATTTGTTTTGCCTTGCAATTTCAGATTCAAGTTATTCATATGACCTGTCATATCTGCAAAAAATGCCAATTTCCAAATCCATTCACATTCTGATAATAATGGCTGAGGTTTATTTTTCTCTGTGAGAAATAAATCAATTTCTAATCTGAGCTCAAAGAAATGCAGCAAAACCTTTCCACAACTAAGCCATCTAACTGCTGTATAATAAGGCAAGTCAACAAACTCCGCATCAATTTCTTTCAAGAAATCACGGAACTGGCGATGGTTGAGTGCATGAGATCTAATGAAATTAACCACAGAAACAACAGGTTTCATCACACAAGACATATCAACATATTTTAGGCACAATGCTTGTTGATGGATAAGGCAATGCAAAAAATGGGTTTTGAGAATCCTCCAACCTCACAAGCTGTTGTAATTTGCCCAACCAAACCCTTCTTTGTCCCAGACATATTCTTTCCTCCATCAATTGTCACACACTGCACTTGTTTCCATTCCAGGTTATATTCTGTCATAGTTTTACTTACTTCATTGAAAATGTCCTCTCCAGTTGTTGTGGTGTGCATGCTGTGAACTGATGCTAATTCTTGGGTCACATTAAATTCACTATCAACACCACGAATGAATACTAAGAGCTGAGAAGTATCATACACATCAGTTGATTCATCCAACGCAAGAGAATACCAACAAAATCTTTTTGTTTTTTCCTTTATTTGCCGAATTATGTCGCCTCCTAAATCTTCAATTCTACGAGCAACAGTATTTGACCCAAGACTTATAATTTTGAAGAGGTTTACTTTTTCTGGACATACCTCTCCTGCTGCTTCCACTATACACTCTTTTATGATACTTTTTTATTTTTTCAAGGCCACCACACAGGGATTTGTTTGGCGGGCCGGATGAAATTATGTGGCGGACCGGATGTGGCCCGCGGGCCATAGTTTGGAGACCCCTGGTCTAGAAGTACCCCTAGATCTCTTTCTTTATCAGAATTCTTTTAATATTTCTCACATAATTTATAGGTTGTGTGGGGTCTATGTTCTCCTATGCCACATTCCATGACATTTATTCACATTAAACTCCATTTGCCAAGTGGTGCTCCATACTTATTTTGTCCAGGTCTTCTTGAAGGGCATGCCAATCATCTAAGTTTCTTATTCTTCCTATTATCTTAGCATCATCAGCAAACATGTTCTTATAATTCTGTATTCCATCTGGTAGATTGTTTATGAAGACAATAAACATCACTGGTGCAAGAACTGAACCCTGTGGTACTCCACTTGTGACATTTCTCCAGTCCGATACATTGCCTCTGATTACTGCCCTCATTTTTCTATCAGTCAGAAAAGTTTTCATCTATGTTAGAAGCTTACCTGTCACCCCCTCCAATATTTTCCAGTTTCCGGAACAACCTCTTATGTGGAACTCTATCAAAAGCTTTTTTTAGGTCCAGATAGAAGCAGTCAACCCAACCATCTCTTTCCTGTAAAATCTCTGTGGCTCGATCATAGAAACTGAGTAAATTCGATACACAGGATCTTTCAGATCAAAAACCATTCTGTCTGTCTGATATTATATCATTTCTCTTCGTGTGTTCTACCCATTTGGTTTTTGTTATTTTTCCATATTTTCATTATTACACTTGTCACTGATACAGGTCTATAATTGAGTGGGTCTTCTCTGCTGCCACTTTTGTAAATTAGAACTATTGTGTGTGTGTGTTTGTGTGTGTAGCATGTGCATAAATTCAAGTAGAGTGGCTGTGTGTTATCTGTAGCTGCAGCTGTAGAGAAACACAATTTTTGTTTAATGAGGATATATATTTTATTCAGGTTTTCCTTATTTTCAGTTCACACTCGGGAAAATGTCAAGCAATACTGTATAGTGCTATAGAGGGAAGCAATCAAAATAGGAAGATCAGTGAAGCTAAAGGCAAGAATGTAGAGCAAGAGGATAAGTCCTCGAAAAAAATGAAGAAGAAACACATTTGTATCTCTCTGGGCAGTCGCTGACAGTGACTGCCCAGAGAGATACAAACGCAGTGTTGTGAACGTTTACATCGACCGAGCTCTCACTCATAGTCTGGGTGCAAGCAGGTGGATGAGGAGTTATGTAGAAAAAGCAAAATCTTGGTCAATAATGGCTTCTAAAATGGTTATGTCGAAGACCCCATAGAAAGGAAGATGGCGAAGTATGCAATTGGGGACGGAACAGCCAATACCGCAATTCCCATATTTCCAATAGATTTGTTGTACAGAAACGTCTTCTTCACGGCCTACAAAGCCTATGAAAAAGCTCTAGAAGAGGTCATTGAGAGAAACGTTACCCCAACTGACGTCAACTAAAAGATAATAATAACAATATTTTATACGAGTGAAAAAAAGGCAAACCTGCTAATGAAGAATTCTCCCGACAATAATAAAAACCCCTTGAAAGAGACCAAGGTTGTCTACGCCTTTTCTTGCCCAATTAGGGATGGTAGGGCCCCAACGAACTCTGTATATAGGCAAGACAAGAACATCCCTCTCTAGGCGATTAACAATGCACAAACATAGGGCTCCATCAGGATCATATAATCTCACACAACCAGACCATCACCAGAGGCATCTTAACACGCAACACTGAAATAATCGATAGGTATAACGACAACAGAAGACTGGACATCAGCGAGGCCCTACATATAAAAAGTCATGACTAGCAATTAACAATCAGTTAACACATAATTACACTCTACCCACTTCAAGACACAGAACCAACACTGAGAAAGTAGAAGCAAGAACATAAGCTGCTTATATTCATGCATGTAATATCCTCTTAATATCCATTATGGTTCACCACTTTTTCACCTCAATCACGTCGTGCACCACCTCACCCCAAGCGAATATAAGACTTTGCAACAGCATGGTCATTGGTCAAAAGCTTGCCAGACCAGACAACTACCGTTTGTCAGTGAACTGAACATATTATCCATAGTCAATGGCCTGGACCCCATCATAGCCCATGGCGCAAGTCTCACTTCACTAACTGTATCAAACTAACAAACTACTAACTGTAACTCACTGCTTCACTAACTGTTTTATGTGTCACGTCTGTGACACATAAAAACATGCTTATTTTGAAAAACTGTGTTTTTCATGTGATTTTTTTTACTTGAGGGATATCTCTAAACATCTTTTATAGTTGCCATGAATTTTGACACACGTTGCATTCAAATACGTGAATTTTTATATATCTGTTATATACATGCTACACCTGTGATACGTAAAATCATGTTTTTTAAACAGTGTCATCTGTTGGATGTAAAAGCAAAACACCCTGTAATCTCTGAAAGTTCTTCACGATTGCTTTGGAATTTTGACACAATGTTCCATTCAAATACGTGCGTGTTTTAATATATCTACCATATAGATGCCACACAAGAGACAGGTAAAAAAAAAATTAAACAGCACCATCTGTTGGACATAAAAGCAACACCACTCTGTAATAAATATGTTACAATTCCATTTCAATGTTTCTGATTGCATTGATAATTTGAATTTTCATGGAATTTAATTTATTTCCATTTTGATTTAATTATTTTGTGTGACATTGCATTGGAATTAAGCTGTGTTGTTTACCATACCATTCATTTCGTGATTACAGTTTATTTATTTAATTTTTTCATTGTTCTTCATTTCGTTTTTGAACTGTTTTCTTATTTTTCAATGATGGAAACATCAGATCATTTGATGTTTCCATTTTTCTGATGAGAACATCAGATCATTTGGGAACACATCAGACGAGGAGTGGAGAATCGTGGGGAGGACGAGTGGACGGGAGAGGGGGGGACAGTAGGAAGAAAGGGATGGTAGAAAGGTAATGTGGAGAGGGACGGGGGATGGGGGAGTGGGGATGGTGTGGAGGACGAGGGGACGGGGAGAGGAGAATGGTGGGGAGGACGAGTGGACAGGGGAGGGGGTGATTGGTGGGTAGGACGAGAAGACAAGGGAGAGGGGATGGAGGGGAGGACGAGGAGACGGGGAGTGGGAATGGTTCGGAGGATGAGGGGACAGGGGATTTGGGGATTGTTGAGGGGATGGGGAAGGAGGGAATGGTGGGGAGGGCGAGGGATGGTGAACGGTTGGGAAGACGAGGGGACGGGGAGGGGGGAATGAGGGGAGGACGAGGGGATGATAGAGTTTGGAATGGTAGGAGGACTAGGGGACAGTGAGGAGGGAAAGGTGGGGAAGACAGGGGAGGTTTGCTGTGGCTCAGCCACAGGCATACATTGCCAGTTTGTCGGCACTAACTAAAGCTTGAACCCGGGTTCGTCCACCATACATGCACAGAAGGATCCCGCCTACATTTCACAGACGAGATAAAATGCCAGCTTCCTCAAGGAGAGAAGAGTCGATTCAGCCCATCACATTTATAGGGCACTAAATTTATTTGTGAGTGGCTCAGCAGGTGTTCCACTCTCATAAACAGGAGCACACACCGTCGAGGACCTGGATGGGACCTTGTAAGTGATGCGGTGGTCTCACTAACGTTCTGCCAAACTCTTGCTAATATGTTTTACATGAAAAGAAAGCTGATATCTTTCACAATCAATGACTATCTATCGGTAGTGATTGATATTAAGCGGTATTAAGAATGGCTAGTGTTGTGAGGACAAGAATGTTCTACTAAATTTACAAATGATCATTTTGTTGAATTTGAATGTAAAGAATAAATTTAGATGCTCTATAAAGAGTAGTTCCTTATTTACAATAGAACATTAAGACATTGTTTAGAATTTGAGGTTATGCTGAACTTTTTTGTAAAAGGTCTCATCTCTGTAACATGTATATGTATTGTCTCGCTCTGTAACATGTATGTATTTCTCGCTCTGTTACATGTATTATGTACTCGTTACAAAGCGACAAAGCGAGTAACGTAGTATTACACCTTCGAAATAAAATAATAACAATTGCCAACAGGGCCTAAACCTACACAAACCTTATCTAGGCCTTTCTATGAACATAATTCATTTTATAACACTGCTAATAATAATCTGTTTCTGAGAAAATGCCGTTTTTCACTATATATTGAATTAGCATTGTAAAAAATTATAGAATTGTTGTAGCACGGAGGAGCAAAGGAGCATTACATTACAAATAATGGCCAACGGTGCCAGAACCCATGTCACAAACGCATCAAGGTCTATGCACAAATTCTAATGTATATTATAATTAATTTACATTCCAGAAAATTCCGCTTAAGATTATATAGGATGTTAATGTTAACGTAGCCGTCATTAATGTTAACGAAGGCGTCCTTAGATTTGGTCCCAGCTTGAACGAGCCTAACCTGAGAGGGCTGAAGTCTGAGAACACAAGAGTTCCCGTCAGCCTCCAGATCTATTGAGTGATCGTGATTGTGTGTCAAGCGAGTGTGTGTCAAGCGTGAGTGTGTCTCAAGTGATTGTGTGTCAAGTGCGGATTGTGTGTCAAGCATGAGTGTTTGTGTCAAGCGTGAGTGTGTCTCAAGCGTGATTGTGTGCAAGCGTGATTGTGTCAGAGGATAATTATGAAAATTTCAGACTCTGGTTCATCATTGACGCCAAGTAGACGTCTGGACGTCGCCTCCGCCTGGCAGCCACCTGATCACGTTTTGTTTTGCGATTGGATTTGATACTATCGTTTGGCATCCTTATTCCACGGTCCGGTTGTTCACCGCCTGGGCATATATCGCCTTGAGTCTCGGGAGTTGATATAATTTTCTTTTGACTTGAACCTTTCTGGTTCTTTTTCTGGCTGGTTCTTCCAGCGGGGTGACGGTGTCCGGCGCCTGCTTGGCCAAGAGGGCCAAGGGTTGGTGGGCTCTAGATGTGCCCTCTGCCGTGATGGGCGGCTGGCTTCTGCTCTGCCGGGGAGGGGGGGGGGGGCACTGGGAGATTTTGCGTTTTAGCTGGGAGCCGAGCTTGGTTTTTAGTACCCGGTGTTCTCTGTGAGGTGCAGGGAAGGTGCTTGTCACCCTGAGGAACTCCTGGGGCACCCAATCATCTGCCTGTCTGCGTTTCTTTTCCGCGATGCATATAGTTTTCCAGTGATGGCGTCACTCGTTTCACGATTAGGCTTGGCGTTTTACCTTTCCGGGCCTTGCAATTAACCCTTCACGGGTACGCCAGTGCGCATCGGATCCCACGATCGTCTTTGCCTTTTAATAACAACAACATTATGACAAATTTCCAGCGATAAGGTGTTGTTGGAAATTTTTATGTAACTAAAATCGTGGCTCATAAATAGCATGCTCGGTTTTATGGTTATTAAACAAGAAGATGCAAAATTTTCAAACGGTCTTGTTTTATTCACTATTAGGGGGGGGGGGTATTCCAGGAAGTGTATTTATACACATAATGCATTACTGCTTCCTTCATTGTGGGCAATATACGAAATACTACAACGTTATACACCTACTAGTGGCAACTAACTTCACAGTTGTCGACATACAGACGTATATAATTATACACATACTACATTCTGCTTACTTTACAGTGAACGATATAGAGAAGCGTTTACCAAAAGTCAGCCATGGCGGACGCTGAGACTGATTTGAAGTGGAGTTTGTGTTTCATATATGAATAAAAAACTGATTCTAGTATAAAAATTTAGCTTGTAAATCACACTTTTAGGTAATGTATAGAAAGTTTGACAAAACTGTAAAACATCAGTCGATAAAACATCAGAGGAAAGTAGCTATTTCCATAATCTAAATTAAATAAAAGCGGAAATACTTACACTCAAGTGTAAGTATAGTATATACAATTACATAGACGGTTA
>WNGS01165470.1:112453-160860 GCA_020271785.1 Procambarus virginalis | reverse complement strand
AGAGGAGCGACTGCAGGAATTAAACCTCACTTCGTTGGAAGACAGAAGAGTTAGGGGGGTACATGATCACCACATTCAAGATTCTCAGGGGAATCGACCGGGTTGATAAAGACAGGCTGTTTAACACAAGGGGCACACGCACTAGGGGACACAGGTGGAAGCTGAGTTCCCAAATGAGCCACAGAGATATAGAAAGAACTTTTTTAGTGTCAGAGTGGTTGGTTGACAAATGGAATGCATTAGGAAGCGATGTGGTGGAGGCTGACTCCATACACAGTTTCAAATGTAGATATGATAGAGCCCATTAGGCTCAGGAAACTGTACACCTGTTGATTGACGGTTGAGAGCGGGACCAAAGAGCCAGAGCTCAACCCCCGCAAGCACAACTAGGTGAGTACAACTAGGTGAGTACACACACACACACACACACACACACAACACACACACACACACACACACACACACACACACCACACACACACACACACACACACACACATATATATATATATATATATATATATATATATATATATATATATATATATATATACATATATATATATCATATATATATATAATTATATATATATATATATATATATATATATATATATATATATATATATGTGTTATATATATATATATATATATATATATATATTATATATATTATATATATATATATATATATATTTAAAAAAAGAGTACCACCTCTGGCTGGAAGAAGGGGGACCCATAGCCTCGGAGGAAATCACACATAACGCATTTGAGGGAATGTAGGTCTCCCTCCCCCCTATATATATATATATATATATATATATTATATATATATATATATATATATATATATATATATATATATATATATATTTATATATATATATGTCGTACCTAGTAGCCAGAATGCACTACTCGGCCTACTATGCATGGTCCGATTTGCCTAATAAGCCAAGTTTTCCTGAATTTATACAATATTTCTAATTTTTTTCTTATGAAATGATAAAACTATCTATATCATTATGATTGGGTTCGTTTTGTTTAATTTGAGTTAAAACTAATGTAGATATGTGACCGAACCTAACCAACCCTACCTAACCTATCCTAACCTATTTTAATCTATCATAAACTAATATAACTAAGTCAATAAATTGTGTTCCTAGTATAATATATTAATAATAATTCAAATAAACCAATTGGAAACAATTTATGGAAAATAAAGAAAATTATTCGGCCTATTAGGCAAATCAGGCCTTGCATAGTAGGCCGAGAAGTGTGTTATGACTACTAGGTACGACATATATATATATATATATAATTTATATATATATATATATATATATATATATATATATATATATATATATATGTATATATATATATACATATGTTGTACCTAGTAGCCAGAACTCAGTACTCGTCCTACTATGCAAGACGCGATTTGCCTAATAAGCCAAGTTTTCCTGAATTTATGTATTTTTCTTGTTTTTATTTTCTTTATGAAATGAATACATTTCACTATTATGAGTAAATTGTATTTTATTGGAGTTAAAACTAACGTAGATATATGACCGAACCTAAGCAACCCTACCTAACCTTACCTAACTTATCTTAACCGAACCTAAACTAACATAACTAAGTCAATTATTTATGTTCTTATATTTATGAACTGGCAGCTGGTTTAAGGCGCCAGAGGCACGCCCTCGCCCCTTCTCCTGTCGGTAAAAGCAGTTCCGCCGGACTTAAAGACTAAGCCACCCGTGCAGGCCAGGAGTTGGAATTGGTTGTCCGAGGCTATTTGAGACGCATGCCGTATAGGAGCATTTTATAGGTCATGGGAGCTCGTCCCCCATTACCACCCCCTGGCTATGACAACCCCTTGGAACCCTCTGATATCACTGAACACTTTTTGCACTCTCCAAAGTCGATAATTTCTATCAACATTTGCAATGTCTTTAAAGTGTAGGCACCCCCCCTGTTACCTAGCAGTAAAATAGGTACCTTCGTGTTAGTCAGCTGTCACGGGCTGCTTCCTGGGGGTGGAGGCCTGGTCGAGGACCGGGCCGCGGGGACACTAAAGCCCCGAAATCATCTCAAGATAACCTCAAGATAACCGTAGTAGTATCAGGAACCGGTCTCGGGACATGTACTTGTTGAACACAGGCGTTGCAACAGCACATTCTTTGTTCCAATAATCCTGTATGACGTGTTTCACCGAAAGTTCCATGAGCATTCACAGAGCAAAGTACACGTACAACTCAGTCACAATCGTGTCCTACCATGGTATCATACATGAAGCCTGTAATATGGCAACTGCAACAAGTTGCCCTGCACACCTGATGGTTTTGGCAACAAGATGTTGCATGAAATGCTCATCAAAATATGCAATAAAATATTCACCTTCCCTCATGTCGGCACTGTGTACGGGGAACGTAGGTGTAACCCACACATCACTATTATCAGTTTGACGTTTGTGTGGTACAAAAATTTTACAGTCCTCCCTCACAAATTCGTAGTGGACACGAGCGATTCCACTACCGGTCCGGTTTCTTGTACTAATTCTCCTTTGGTTAGGAGTTGAAGGTCTTCTACCTTGTCTACTCGTAGGGCGAGCTGGAAAAGTAGATGCAGAGGAAACACTGCCGTCAGTGTCGTCCTGAAAGGATATATGGAGGTGCTTGGCAGGGCGACCTGCTGAGACAGCAGATCTGCGCCTAGTAACACAGTGACAGTAACTGCTAGCACTTGGCTCGTCTATGCTACTTGTATCAGAAGCAACGACACTAAACCCAGAAAATGATTCAACAGTATCACTTTTGTCAAAAATGGGAGATGGATGAGGTGGTGGTAGGAATAATACAGGCAAGGACGATGACCAATGATGCACTAGAATGCGTGCTGCTCACCCTGAATGATACGCGCTCACTGCATCGTGTTCATCGTCTTGTGGTGACTTTAATTGTTACATGAGTGAGGGACTGTAGCAATCGTTCACAGGCGTCTGTCTCTCCTGCCTTAGTTGGGACAATGCAGAATGTACATTTCCGTGTTGCGTGTTTCATTGCTGTAGGTGTCCCAGCCAATACTTTTTCAAGAAAGAGATTATGGTTCCCGCATTGAATGTATTTGCACAAGTTATTTGGTCCGATCCGCTCTTGGGCCACAGTTCCTTTTAGTTTTTCGGATCATAGTTTGGTGGTGGTGGGGGTAATTGTTAAGGATCAGCTGAGTGGGGAGGGGTTCGTGAAATTTTAATTGTAGTTTGCTTCGGTGTCTGTTTATTTTAGAGAATTTTGGTGTTTTGTTGGAGGAACTAATGAAGAGGAAAGCAGACTTTGTATGTCTGCTGGATGTGTGGGACTGGTGTAAAGTGGAGTGCAAACGGTTATTTGTTTATTAATTAATAGCAGTACCCGGCCATGCGTTGCTGTGGCTCAGTCTGGTTAAATGAAAAAGAAAGAAAAGAGAAAGTGCACGTTTCTAATATGCTTAATATCACAAAAAATACAACAATTTTTTTTGTTCCATTGTCTGTGGAGATATTGATATTGCTTGGTTTGCAGACTCTAGAACTCCCAACCCTCGGTCCTCCCCACCATTCTGGTACAGCCTCCCGGCCCCTCATCCTCCCAACCATTCCCCACTCTCCCATCCCCTCGCCCTCCCTACAATTCCCCCCTTCTCTTGTTCTCCCCATCATCCGTCCTCCCGTCCCCTGAATTTCCCCACCATTCCCCACTCCCCTATCTCCTTGTCCTCTTCACCATTCCCCCCTCCCCCATCCCCTCGTCCTCCCGACCATTCCCTCACATGAAAAACACACTTTAAAAAAAATTACCAGTCACAGGTGTGACATCTATTTAGTAGATATATAAAAACACCAGGATATTCTAATGCAACGTTCTTTCAAAATTTCAAAGTAACCAGTGAAGAACTTTCAGAGATTTTCCACACATGAAAAAAAAAACGTTTTTCAAGAAAGATTGTTTTTACCTGTCACATGTGTGACATTTATATACTAGGTATATAAAAGCATGCGCTTATTCGAATAGAACGTTGTGTCAAAATTTCAGAGCAATTGGTGAAGAACTTTCTGAGATTTCAGATTTTGAACAAACAAATATAAATATTATTATTTACAGAGAACATCTGTACCTGGCCATGAGTTGCTGAGCCACAGCATCCCTCCTCCATCCCCCAGTCCTCCCCACTATTAATCCCATCATATGATCATTTATATATATATATATATATATATATATATATGAACGCAAACAAGCCCGAATGGTCCCCAGGACTATATGCAACTGAAAACTCACCCCCCAGAAGTGACTCGAACCCATACTGCCAGGAGCAACGCAACTGGTATGTACAGGGACGCGTTTAATCAGCTTGACCATCACGACCGGACATACGGAAGTGATAGCCGAAGCTATTTGAACCACTTCCCCGCCGGAACTCGGATGGTAATCTTGGGCATAGCATTTTATCAAATCACCTCATTTTTTGGGGCAACACGTGAGGAACACAAATGCGAACAAGCCTGAATTGTCCCCAGGACTATATGCAACTGAAAACTCACACCCCAGAAGTGACTCGAACCCATACTGCCAGGAGCAACGCAACTGGTATGTACAGGGACGTAAATAGGATTCGTAAATAACTTAGTAAATAATAGTAAATAGAACCACAGCAACCTTTCCCTGTTTCCCAGTCTTCTCAACCAATCCCCACCCCCCTTTCCCGTCCCCTTGTTCTCTTTCTCCCAACTATTCCTCCCTCTCCATAACTTTGTTTTCCCCACCATCCCCCACTCCACCATCCCCACGTCCTCCTAACCATTTCCCACTTCCCCGTCCCCTCGCACTCCCCACTCCCCCGTCCCCTTGACCTCCCTACCATTCTCACTCCCTCCCTTTGTCCCCCCCCCCCGACCATCCCCACACTTCCCAGTCCCCATGTCCTCCCTACCATTGCCCATTGCCCTATCCCCTCGTCCCAACAATCTCCAACTCCCCCGTCACCTCGTCCTCCCTAACATTACCCCCTCCCTTGTCCTTTCATCCTCCTCTACATCCCACACTACTGTCTCCTCGTTATTATGAAATCAAAATGAAAAAAAAATCGAAATCTATGATCATTCCATTTCAATGTTTCTGATTGCATTGATAAATTTAATTTTCATAGATTTCGATATATTTACATTTTGATTTAATTATTTTGTGTGACATTGTGTTGGAATTGAGCTGTGTTGTTTACCATACCGTTTATTTAGTAACGTTAAGTATAGATGCTGCACTTGTGACAGGTAAAAAACATTTTTAACAAACAGCGCCATCTTTTGCAAATAAGAGCAACACAAGCTATACTAAATTTGTTATGATTCCATTTCAATGTTTCCATTTCATTGATAAATTAAATTGTTATAGATTTCGATTTCTTTTTTTGATTTCATTATTTTGTGTGCTATTGCGTTCTAATTGATCTGTGTTGTTTACCATACCGTTCATTTCATGAGAAAAATATATTTTTTTTATTTTTTCATTGTTTTTCATTTCGTTTATATTTGAGGTTATTTTTCAGTGATGGGAACATTGATCATTTGATGTTCCCAATTTTCTGATGGGAACATCATATCATTTGGGAATGCATCAGACAAGGGAGTGGGGAATGGTTGGGAGAACGGGAGTGGGGGATGGTGGGGTGGACGAGGGAATAGGTGAGGGGTAGGTAGTGGTGGGTAGGACGCGGGACGATGGAGTGGGGATGGTGTGAATGAGGGACTGGCAAATGGAGAATGATGGGGAGGACAAGGGGGACAGGGGAGTGCGGGTGATGGGGAGGAAGATGGGACAGGGGAGTGTGGGTTGATGGGGAGGAAGATGGGACAGGGNAGCTTGATCTGACAAAAGGATTTTTGGCAGATTTTCCATTACATGAGACAGTAAGCGCTGCACTGCCTTCATGACAAGCGAAGGTCTCTTCCAGTTCACATTCTTCCGTCCGTTGGGACTGGTGAACGCCCCAGCCGTGTTCAACAGAACTATGCGCAAAGTCTTGGGGGGATTACTGAGTAAGTGTTCGTGGACGATGTCTCGCCACCACTCTGCTACGTGGGAAGAACATCTGACCTTGCTAAGCAGGTGTTGACAAGACTACAAGAAGTAGAATGGTTGCAAAACCCACTAAGTGTGAGTTGGGTGCAAGGAGGTCAGGTACCTTGGTCACGTGATAGGGGGAGGGTTCACCAGGCCGCTGCCTGAGAAGATCACCAAGATCAGTGAAGCCGCTCCACCCGCTACCAAGACTCAGGTTAAGTCATTCCTGGGACTGGCAGGGTACTACAGAACTTTCATTCCCAATTTCACGTCTATAGCAACTCCGCTAACTAATCTCATCCACCAAGAAGAATGCACCTGTTAGAGTACGTTGGACAGAAATGGAGAACTCAGCATTCTCGACGCTCAAAGAAGCTGACTGAAGCACCCATCCTTAGACTACCAGATTCTACCAGGGAGTACATCCTTCGGACAGATGCCTCAAATACAGGTATTGTGCTGTACTCATGCAGAGTACGACGGTGAAATCTGGCCATTTGCGTACTCCAGTCGTAAACTGAGCAATGCTGAGCAGAAGTACTCCACTGTAGAAAAGGAACTCCTTGCTGCTGTCGTGGGAGTAAGGAAATTCTACCAGTATCTCTATGGTAAGCGTTTCACGTTTCAAGTAGATCACCAACCCCTCCCACCATCGGTACGCTTAAAAAACGCCAACCCTAGAATAATGCGCTGGGTGTTGTTCCTTCAACAGTTCACATTCCGCGTGGTTTACATAAAGGGAGCCGACAACGTAGGTGCTGACTGGTTGAGTAGGTCAGGGGTGATTAACGAGACGTCGAACGAGGGAGACATGAGCGAGGAAACGCAACGCGCATCACCGGACACTGGTTCCCAGTGTGTCTTTGATGTTTCAGGCATGACACAGGTGGAGAGAGGCAGTGGACAGACCAGTGCCACTCAGGGTTTCGAGGCGTTGAGCCGACCCAGACCTGGAGCTACGTCCAACCACAGTGCCTGCTCAAAACCTGAACAGATAGCCACATGTGATCCGGTGACTGAAGAAATTCCTCACTTACCAGAAGAGAATAGTCTAGACGAGGCCCCGCCTCGCCTAGCTGTATAGAAAAAGGGGTCCGCTGGACCCGGCCGCGCTCAGTGCACTCAGTTTGTGCACATGTTGTCAGCGGTGTGAGTTGGAACGAGCGCCACGCTGTGGAGCTCGATCTTTGTTGGGGGGTGATGTGGGAGTATGTCTCCCAAGATGCTCCCACAGCTGACTTGAATGGCATTGCAGTGCACAGATCTTCGTGCACAAAGCCTATCTCTCTTAATCCTGGATAGTGACCTAGCATGTTGGGTATCTCCAGAATGCCCACTTAACCAGGAACACTGTTAAAATACGTAGGCCGCCGTATGTCTAGGCAGGAAGTAGATACAGGGAGCTAAGTATACTTGCTACCAAAGGGTCAGTGAGTACATGGCTGGTGCCCGCTGAGACAGAGGGAAGGCGCCAGCAGCGTCTGACCTCTGGGGTCAACCGGCGCGATGTTGAATAACAGCTATGACGTGTTCATGACGTCACTCCTGCTACTGCTCATCGAACGAGCTAATATGATTGGTTCCCGCTCATTTGCTGCAATGCTATTGGTCAAATTGTAACTTCTTTTGTGTTGTGTGCCACGAGATGCCCGGCACCCTTGCAAACTCATTCACGTGAGAGCGACCATACCCAGAGGACGTGTTCTGTTCTACCGGCCAATAGACTGATCACCGTCTATCCCTCACCGTCAAGTTAACTCAGCGTCTTTGCGATATACCACACACTCGCCAGAATCACGAGTGGGAATATATTGTTTAGAAGCCTAAAGTGACAAATCTCCAGAGCGAAACAGACTGGTATCAGGTAACCCCTGGTGACAAAGATCGTCGTGAGTGACCTAGTGAACTAAGGCAGTGCCGCCGCCTAAGTAACCTGTGTGTGTGACCTTACCACAAGTGTACCTGCATGGTGTACCACAGCAGCCGCCAGCCGCCACTCATCCTGAGCGTGTACCTCAGTACCTCGAGCGCCCGCCGCCCTAGCTCCTACGTGACGTCACCACCTCACGCACCGTCAGTGCCAGTGTGTGCGCGTGTGTCTGTCTGTTAAGCATACAGCACGCCCTACTCACGAAATCATCTCAAGATAATGCGAGTACCCTCCGTGTCTACGAGCGAAACCAGCTATCAGGCCACCTACGAGTGCTTGTATAAACGAGTCTGAGTGAGTGCGTAAGGAAAGGTACCTTATCTGTAAGTACAAGATCTTGTCATTGTTTTATTGTGTCTGTGTTGATCTGAGGGATCAACCACAGTTCTCACCTTCTTATACCTGTCGCAGGTTATAGGTGAATCGACGGTGAATGCGTGTTTATCTGTGTGGTATCACTGCATTTCATTCGTCTGTGAATGTGAGCTTCACATACACCACACATTTAGTTATTGTGTGATTATTATTGTGTTTATTGCATATCATCATTACCGAGTATCCGGTTGGAACTCTTGTGATCCCTTTGCATACCGGCAGTTAGGTTGCCGTGTTAGTGATTGGCTGTCAACTGTGTTAAGTTAGGTGTTTCTCCACGAGTGGATACGAGTCGATTAGCCAGACGTCAAGAGTCTCGCTAATGCTTTGCTGACGCCAATCGAAAGTAAAGCAAGCACCCTGTGTATTAGTGGTTAAGTTAGTAAATAAACTACTGTTAAGCTTTATGCGGTGTTTCCGTTGAACCACTTCTGAATACTGCCAATATTACTCAAGCCTTCAGCTCTAAGTGTCTTCAACACCGAGTTGCCTGTAAGTCACTAAACTATAAATTTGATGAGGACCCTAGGAGTCCCTTAAAGTGTTACATCATTGAGGAGATTCCAACGACCAACGTGGAGCAGGACCAGGTGAGGCTAGTCTGAGAAGAGACCCACAAGGACTCTAACTCGACCTTGCTCCCAGGCCCTGTACGGTTGCTCTCGTATTTTCTAATTTGCTAATTCCGACAGCTTCGTGAAGCGTCTGCCACATGTACATTGGCGACGTACGCATTGCAGTCGTGACAGCAAAAAAAAGAAAAACCCCCACAAAGAGAAAGAAAAACGAAAAGGAAAAAGAAAGTGAAAAAAAAGAAAAAGGAAGGATAGGCTTATGTTAGGTCACATTTGTTAGAAAATTTAGAACATTTGAGTATGTACTGTGAAAGTGATGATTTAACAGCAACAAAGCTAGGACTAAGATTCATGTTGGGTAGGTTGTGTATCAGAGCCGATTCGACAAGACGGCGTCTGTGTAGAGTAGAGGCAGGAAAGATTGTTTTAGAGAAAGACCAATCAATAGGATGACCAGAATCCCTAACATGACAGAACGCATTTTTAGTGTATGCAGACTTAACACTTCTTAAGTCATTTCGTAAGAAGTGTTAAGTCTACAGACACTAACAATGTTGTTAGCAATTAACATTCCTAATAACATTAGTAATGCTAATTTTACATTAACTAATCCCTTAGTTATCTCGAGTGTGAGTCTTACAGAATTCTCTTCCCCCGAAAGTACAAATACCTGAAACCTGTACGTTGGTCACCTTTTTCTTTGGGTTTGTGCCCTTGCAGCACTGAGCTGCTCGGTGACCTGTCATACTGCATGGAAAGCAATGGGGTTCTCGACCCTTGAGTCGCAGATGGCTTCCCTTAGACTTCCTTGTAGAAATTGAATGTAGGTCTCGCTCCACCCTCTGGGGCTTGAGCGGACCGTTTTCCCTTAGTCGATCTACCTTTAGTCGACTTATGGGCTTCTGCCCACAGATCTGCTTGTTCAGCCATAGTCTCACTGGAGACTATAACGTTTTCCTTCAGATTAGCTCGGAGAGCTGGGTCACCTGCAAGCAAGAACTGTTCCCTGATCATTCAGTTCATAGAACTCTCCCTCTTCAGGAACAACAGTCTTTCTGAGCTTTCTGAAAAAAATCACCAATACAACACAAGGTACTCACTCATTACCAGGCCGGATTGCACAAACATACCACCTATTTACCCCTGTATCTGTAGCACTGTAGTTGTGAAGATCAACAGCGGCCAGCCTCTCAACGCAGCGTGGTTAGGCAAGGAGGTAGCCTGGTGGTAGCAAAACGCGGCTCAGGGTGTTTGATACACGCCCTCACTTGACCTGCATTCGTACCCCAAGATGAGGCGAGTTGCACGAAATGGCGGCAAGGCACTATGGATGACAATACACACAGAAATTACAATAGCGTGATGCATCAAATGAACAAATCCACAAGGACCGTGAAGTTCGTGGATGACAATGTCCCAACCGATGGACTTGGAATTCCACGAATTCCATGTCGGAAGACTTCCCAAAACACTGGAAAGTCCTCCCTGATATTTCCGCTGCTAGTTGACTTTAGCAGGAGAACCGATGGAGAACGAGGATCACGTAAGGTGCGGATACACTACACAGTCTGTTGCCCGTGCTTCGCTGCTCCCATGCTTACTATACTCATATAAGTACACTTTTTCTCCAAACCAAAGTAGCAACGGCTCGTTCCCGGATTCTGCGACTACACCGGTGGATACGCATTATTTATACAAAGACTATGAGTACTTAAAAGCTGCTGCAGACAGTATTTCACTTGGTTTGGCCGACCCGGCAAAATACGTCAACTGGGGCCAAGAGCGGTAGGCAGAATTGCTTCTCTTGGCTCTGCGTGGGAAGAAGCGCGTCTTCCCTCCATCTTAAATCCACCAATCAGAGCACCCCGCATCGAAGGCCTAGGGCCCTTCACCAATCAGAGTGTCTGGCTCGGTGGCGTGATGTTCACAATGTCACAGGAGTAAGGCCTGGTTGATACCTGGTTGATACCTGGTTGATGGGGTTCTGGGAGTTCTTCTACTCCCCAGCCCGGCCCGAGGCCAGGCTCGACTTGTGAGAGTTTGATCCACCAGGCTGTTGCTTGGAGCGGCCCTCAGAGCCACATACCCACCACAGCCCGGCTGATCTGGGACTTCTCTTAGGAAACAGTCCAGTTTCTCTTGAAGATGTCCACGGTTGTTCCGGCAATATTTCTTATAGTCGCTGGGAGGACGTTGAACAACCGCGGACCTCTGATGTTTATACAGTGTTCTCTGATTGTGCCTATGGCACCTCTGCTCTTCACTGGTTCAATCTTGCATTTTCTGGCCTGTTGCAAGGGGTGGCGTGGATGACAGTTATTTCCCCCCACCTCACTCTCTCTCTCCACTTGGCTACACAGCTTCTTACATAAGAACATAAGAATAAAGGTAATTGAGATAATATACAACTCCTCACAGAAATCCAACATATAGGAAAACAAGCCCATAATCTAGGGCTGTCAATCACCTTAAATTGGATACCACGTCACATTGGCATAGATAGTAATGAAAAGGCAGACTTACTAGCAAAAACTGCCACTGCTCTACCTGTTGTACAGGTTCAAATACCTCCAGGCTTTTCACAGATTAAGGAGCAAATCAAGAAGAAAATAGTCCCAACTATCAAAACTCGCCACAGAGCCAAAGTAGCAGACTTTGCAGTGGCCCCACACAGACTCAGACTTGGTTACTAGTGCTGCTGGGAGGTAATAAACCCAATAGTTAAAGAGTGTCATATGTGTGGAACAGAAGCAGAGACGCCATTATTGCACTACTTACTGGAATGTGAAGCTAATGAAGCCCTGCATCAAACTCAACATTAATCCAAGGACAACAGCTGCATGAGATGCACATTCCTCACCGACTACAATGATTAGAAAAGCCGTTGAGGAATGTGACTCACAAGTGAGCATTTTGCATCTACATCCGCCACCAAGATAAGGTTAATAAAAAAAAGATTAAAACCAGTGCACTAAAACAGAAGCGAAAAATAAACAGGGGAAAAAGGAGGAATCCCTACCTCCATTTAAATCTTTGGCCCAAATATCACAGTAACAGGGTTATCGCGAATAACCGAACTAAATTACGGGCTCACCATAGCCCGTGCTACATGGACATTTCGTTCTGAGTAGCTAAATCTAAAACACCACCAACAACAAAGATAACTGCAGAAGGCCTATTGGCCCATATGAGGCAGCTCCTATTTATAACCCACCCAATCCAACTCAAATATCGTAAGTCCCACAGATAACCATCGCACACTGCTACCCGTTGAGGGCGTGGACACAGTGCGACCCAAACGTCTAAAGGTTAGAGCTACCCTTCTTGACGGTCATGCTTTCGGGAGAAGCAATATTCTTAAGGTCCTGAAGGACGTTACCGGCATTTCACCCACTGACATTAGTCAGGAAGGTGATGATTTCGTGCTCTTCTTTTCATGTGAGGAAGAGCTATAACAACTGTTGAACAATGATGCCATACTTCACAAAGAGCACCACCTACATCCTCACTTCCCACGTTAGTTCCTGGCCGGAAGAACTTTTTTTACCAGCAGGACCAGCCAGTGGATCGCTAACCGACCGCAACATAATATTATGGACAATATCGAGGACGAAAATCCGTCCTGGGTGTATTTAACCTAGAGTTCTGCAGGAATGACAAATCATCAATGAAGATTACTTTCTCCACCATAGCTGCAGCCACCCAGGCTGCCACACAAGGTTTCTACTGCTTCGACTTATACATACAACCCACCAAGTAAAAAAAGAACGATACCATGAGATCCAGCAGTGCTTCAAGTGCTACGAGCTCTCCCACCCCACCAACAAGTGTCAGTACCCTGTCCAGAAGTGCAGCCTGTAAGCACTGGACCATCACTTCTCCATATGTAAGGCAACAACCCATCGCTACTTGCTCTGTGATGGCAATCACCCCGCAATTTCCTACCGCTGCCCCCGCAGACAGGTAAGCATCAAGGCGCAGGTTGAAGCCAAGAGAAACAACCCTCCGCGACCAGAGGCCCGGGCGTTTAACCCACCACCTTAGTTCCCACCAACCGACCAGAAGACTTTCCGGTCAACCAAAAAGTGGCTCCTCCCACCAGGCGACCCAGCCTTCACAATGGAGACCCAAGGCCCCACAGGCTCCTTCACAGCCCCCTGCATGACATGCAGGCATTATCCCTGGTCTTATTAGGCTAGCGGAGAGGCTTGCCGGACCAGACAACCACCGTTTTGTCAGTGAACTAAACGCATTATACATAGCCAATGGCCTGGCCCCCATCATACCCCCTGGCGCAAGTCTCACTGTCTCCACTACCACTCCGAAGACTACCACCAGGACGACTACGAGGTCGATTTCAACACAGATTCCAGAACCACCCATGACCCGGGCGTCACAGAGGTATTTCCCTCTCCAGCTCCTTACACTCCTACCATCACCATCTCAGCAGCCACGCTAGCAGACGTGCTGTCTACAAATACTAACATCACCACCAACACTCCTGAAATTGTCTACCACCAATCCACGACACCTGAGCCTGCCTAAAGTTGCGAGGTGAAAGACGAAAACACCAACTACGGAGGTTACGGACTCCTCAAACGAGGAAATCAGTAGGAGCTCCACCCCCGCACCACAAATACGACACCTACTTGGTACAAGACCTCCTCATGGAGGCCACCTCACCAAACTCCAACGACAGCACGGCTTAGCCAAAGTCTCAGACAAAGAAAAAGCAGAAGACCTAGAGGTCTACACTAACTCCAACAGCTCCATAACTGGTACAGCCCGCCCTCCAGAACTGAAGACTCACAGCCATAACCAGATCTCTAGTATCAGCCATTGATACAGAAAATGGCTCCAAAGAGCCTCCACTTACGGGCTCACCATAGCCTGTGCTACTTGGAACTTTATGTTCTGAGTAGCTGAATCTGAAACAACAACAACAGCAACCACTCATATACTTGACCAACCCACATTTAAAACAATCAAGGGACCCCACCTCCACCACGCCACGTGGCAGCTGGTTCCACAAATCAACAACTCTGTTACCGAACTAGTATTTACCCAGGTCTTTCCGAAATCTAAACTTATCCTGTCTATACCTATTGGTTCGTGTTCTGTCTTGTGTTGATACTTTTAATACCTTATTAATATCTTCTTTGATATATTCATTCATCCATCTGCAAACCTCTATCATATCACCCCTAACTCTTCGTCTTTCCAGTGAATATTAATCTTTCTGCATATGACAGGTTTCTAATTTGGGGGATTAACTTTGTCATCCTATGCTGGACACGTTCAAGTGAATTTACATCCATTCTACAGTACAGCGACCAAAACTGAAAAGCATAATCTAAATGGGGCCTAACCAGAGCAAGATACAGCTGAAGAACAACACCAGGAGTCTTGTTACTAATGCTGCGATTAATAAATCCCAGTGTCCTATTTGACTTATTACGATCATTTATGCATTGATCTTTTGGTTTTAAATTCTTACTAATCATAACTCCCAGATCCCTTTCGCAATCCAACTTTGCAATCTCAGCACCTTCTAGCTCCTATCTTGTAACTATATAATCATTACTTAGCCTCAAAACCTTACATTTGTGAGCATTAAACTGCATCTGCCAATCATTTGACTATTTCAAAACCCTACTTAGATCGCCTTGAAGTGATAGTGAATCTTTTTCCGTGTTTATTTCCCTCCCGATTTTTGTATCATCGACAAAATTTGCTCAAACCTGAATCTAAATCATTTATATATATTATGAATAACAGAGGTCCCAGGACAGAGCCTTGAAGCACTCCACTTACAACATTTTCCCAGTCTGACTTAACCCCCATTTATACTAACTCTCTGTTTCCTTTGGTATTGCTATGCCCTATCCCAACTTAATATCGCACCCCCAATACCATGAGCCTCTATCTTTTTAATCAGCCTTTCATGTGGCACTGTATCAGAAGCTTTGCTAAATTCAGGTATACGACATCATTAACCTTACCACTATCAACTGCCTCTACTATGCTGGAATAAAATGACAGCAAATTTGATAAATATGAACGGCCATCTGTAAAAACCATGTTGTGAATCATTTATTAATTTATGTTTTTCAAGATGAAGACGAATAGTATTTGCAATTATCGATTCAAGTAACTTTCCCACAATAGACGTTAGGGTAATTGACCAATAGTTTGAAGCAAGTGATCTATCTCTCTTAAAAATTGGTACCACATTAGCAACCTTCCATGACTCTGGCACTCTGCCTGACTCTAATGGTTTAGTAAATATAGTAGACAATGGATTGCAAAGTTCCTCTTTTCATTCTTTAAGCACCCTGGCAAACACTTCGTCCGGCCCAGGGGATTTGTTTCGTTTGAGTTTCACTATTTAAACTTAATAACATCCTCCCTGGTAACTGTTAAACTAGTCAACCTGTCCTCGTCCCCCACCCTCATAGACTCGTTCGGCAGAAGGCATAGAGTTAAGTCCCAGGTCAATGACAACAGTGTACGCATGGCAGGTTATATTTTGAATCCAGTTCTCTAGTAAATACAGAGATGAAATATTTATTAAAAATACTACTCATTTCCTCGTCATTATCCGTTATCTAACCTGTCTCAGTTTACACTGGACCTATCCTTTCCCTAACCTTTGTTCGATATAACTGAAAAATACCTTTAGGATTTGCCTTTGCTTGCCCTGTTATATAAACTTCATAGTCTTTTTGCCCTCCTTATCTCTTTTTTTAACATTTCTAACCAGTTGTACGAATTCTTGTTCTAAACTGACTGTCTCATTCTTAATCCTTTTGTACCAAGCTCTCTTTGTACCTATATGGTTCTTCAGATCCTTTGTTATTCATTTCGGGTCATTAGTATTTGATCTATTGAATTTGTATGGTATACTACGTTCCTTTGCTTTGCTTATAATATTTTTAACTAAGTTATATTTTGAATCCAGATCGAAACCCCTTTTTATATCACCCGTCGCTGGGTTCACGTCTCGCTCCAAGACCGGCCCACCCGCCTATGCCCAAGACTATTCAATTAATTTGACCCAAAAAATTCTTAGGCTATGAAAATCAGCTTTTCGAAAATCTGGCACTTTAATAGAATTTTCTCCCACAGATCTATTCTGTAAACCATGAAACTACCCCCAAGTCACTGACTATTTCCTCAACTACGTTACAGCGGCCAGTATAACATATTTGGAATGCTGATGGTCTAGGCTTCCCAACAAGCCTAGGTACGAGATTTTTCGATTAATGCTTACGGAAACTAGACTTAATGCACGGCCGTGCACGGCGGCGCTAGTGCACTCTGCTCTTTAGCAGAAATTAGGCTGGTAAATCTATGCTCTCACAGTCAGTGTAGAGAATGTGCCCCTTGTTCAGCAGTGGTTCCATGAGCGTCTTCACCACACTGCCAGAAACCCCCTGAGGATCCTGTGAGGGTATGTCTACATCTGTACCGGAATATAATAAATCGATCACTCTTCCAGTTTCACAGTTGAACAATACATAGAATTTGAGGCCAAAACGGGGCAGTTTCGATGGGATGTACTGTTTGAAAAGAAGACGTCCATTGAAAAGAACTAGGGATTCATCAATAACAACATTCTGTCAAGGTACAAAGTAATCACGAAATTTCCCTCTGATATCAGTAGTAGTAGGCATCCTTCAGTCTCGAGAGACTATGGAGTTTCGCTCTGGTTGTCAATCCTGGTGCAGCGTCTGGTGTGACTGATGAGGCCAATCCGAGAGTGGCAGTCCATCCCACACCTAGCACAAACGAAGTCCGATTCTGGTCTGTCTTCCTGGCTACCGGCTTTCCTTCTCTGTCTCTTTGCCTCCGATTCCTTGGCAAGTGATTCCTCGAACTTGGAGAGACCTCTTTGAACAGACTGCCTCCAGGCTGAACGGTCTGCAGCCAGTGTCTCCCATATAGCAAGATCGACGTCCATGGCTTTCAGGTCCCTCTTGCATACGTCTTTGTACTGTAGCTTTGGCTTGCCTGTTGGACGCTTTCCCTGCATCAGCTCTCCGTACAGGATATCCTTGGGGATCCTGCCGTCGCCCATTCGCACAACGTGCCCGAGCCAGCGCATTCGTCTCTGTTTCAGCATTGTGTACATGCTGGTGATTCTTGCTCTCCCCAAGACGTTGTTGTTTTTTACCTTGTCCTGCCAGGTGATGTCCAAGATGTGTCGAAGGCAGCGCATGTGGAAGGCATTCAGCTGTCTTTCCTGATGGGCACGGAGTGTCCAAGACTCACTGCCATAAAGGAGAGTGCTCAAGACACAGGCCCTGTAAACCTGAATCTTATTATACTCAGTCAGCCTATTGTTGGCCCACACTCTCTTTGTCAGTCTGGACATGGTAGTAGATGCCTTACCGATGCGTTTGTTTAGCTCCGTATCAAGAGAGAGGGAGTAAGAGATTGTGGAGCCCAGGTACACAAAGTCGTGAACGACTTCCAGTTTGGAATCGGAGATGCCGATGTCAGGTGGGGAGTCCACTCCTTGTCCCATGGCTTGTGTTTTCTTCAGGCTGATGGTGAGTCCGAAAGCCTGAGAGGCCTCGCTGAAGCGGGTATGAGCCGTTGGAGGTCTTCGGCTGAGTGGGCAGTGACTGCTGCGTCGTCGGCAAAAAGGAAGTCGCGCAGACACCTCAGCCGAACCTTCGTCTTGGTTCTCAGCCTGGCGAGGTTAAAGAGCTTTCCATCCGACCTGGTCCGGAGGTAAATGCCTTCCGTGACAGATCCGAAGGCGTGCCGCAGCATAACTGCGAAGAAAATCTCAAATAGGGTTGGAGCCAGTACACAGCCCTGCTTTACTCCACTTCGGATGTCAAAGGCGTCTGATGTTAGTCCATCAAAGACCACGGTGCCCCTCATGTTCTCATGGAAAGATCTGATGATGCTGAGGAGCCTGGGTGGGCATCCGATCTTGGGGAGGATCCTGAACAGGCCATCCCTGCTGACGAGGTCGAAGGCCTTCGTCAGATCTATGAAGGCTACGAAGAGTGGCTGCTTCTGTTCCCTGCATTTCTCCTGCAGTTGCCTGAGGGAAAAGACCATGTCGATGGTGTACCTGTCAGCTCTAAATCCGCATTGTGATTCTGGATAGACTCTCTCTGCAAGTACTTGGAGCCTCTTCAATGCGACTCGAGCAAACAGCTTTCCGACAGTACTGAGGAGGGAGATTCCACGGTAGTTGTTGCAGTCGCCCCTGTCACCTTTATTCTTATACAGCGTGACGATGTTGGCATCCCTCATGTCCTGTGGCACCTCTCCTTCTTCCCAGCAGAGCCAGAGAATTTCATGCAGCTCCATGAGCAGGCTACCTCTGCAGCACTTCAAGGTCTCAGCAGGAATGCCATCTTTGCCAGGAGCTTTACCAGAAGCAAGGGAGTCTAGGGCATCGCTGAGTTCTTCGAGGGTCGGTTCGCTGTCGAGCTCCATTAGCACAGGCAGACACTCAATGGCGCTCAGGGCGTCTTTGGTGACCACATTGTCACTGGCGTATAGCTCAGAGTAGTGCTCGACCCAGCGCTTCAGCTGGAGTGTCTGGTCCTGAATCACCTCGCCAGTGGCAGATTTCAGAGGAGCGGTCTTCCTCTGGATTGGGCCGAGGGTCTGCTTTATGCCGTTATACATTCCCCTTACATTGCCTGTATCCGCTGCAGTCTGTATCTGGGAGCAGAGCTGGAGCCAATAGTTGTTGGCACATCCCCTGGCGCTCTGCTGTACTTTGCAGCGGACGGCCCGAAGGATCTGTAAGTTGCGCTGACTTGGGCAGGCTTTGTAGGCTGTCAAGGCGTTTCTCTTCTCTTCGATGACAGGTGTCATCTCTTCCGAGTGAGCCTCGAACCAGTCAGCTGACCTGCTGGTCTTCTTGCCAAAGGTGGAAATGGCAGCGTTGAACACAGCGTCTCTGAAGTGTTCCCATCTTTTACAGGCAGTGACCCCAGCTGGGCCAGGGAGGGCTTCCTCGAGCACGCGTGCAAAAACTTTCACCTTGTCCTGGTTGCGAGTCTTGGTGGTGTCGATGCGAGGTCTGCCCGCCTTTTTCGAGTGATGAACTTTTTTTGGTTGCATTTTGACCCTGCTACAGACCAGGGCGTGGTCGGTGTCACAGACAGCACTCTGATAGCTACGCGTAACCTTGACGCTGGATAGACTTGCATGCCTGGTAAGAATCAGGTCAAGCTGGTGCCAGTGCTTGGATCTGGGGTGTCTCCAAGATACTCGGTGTTGAGGCTTTGTGCCGAAGAACGTGTTGGTGACACAGAGACCATGAAGGCAGCAGAGTTCTAGCAGACGTTGCCCGTTCTCATTCATCCTCCCTATGCCGAATTGACCCAGACAAGTGGGCCAAATGTTGTGCTCGGCACCCACTCTGGCGTTGAAGTCGCCGAGGATGAACAGTGGCTCCTTTACAGGGATTCTCGCTATGACTCTGTTGAGGTCATCGTAGAATTTTTCCTTTGCCTCTGCTGGAGAAGTCAGGGTTGGTGCATATGCACTAATTACATTGACTGGTCCTGTTTGGGAGTGCAGTTGCAGAGACAGAATTCGTTCGGTTTCCCTCATCGGTGGCACAATGTATCCCAACAGTGCATTCCTGACGGTAAATCCCACACCATGTTCTCTGGTCTCATCAGGTGGTTTTCCTTGCCAGAAGAAAGAGAAGGTCCTCTCTCTCACAGATCCTGATCCAGGGAGCCTGGTCTCTTGGAGAGCAACAATATCCATCTGCAGTTTGCTCAGCTCCCTATCGATGATTGCTGTTTTTCGGGCGTCATTGATTTCTTGCAGGTCGTCAGAGAAACCTGGTGTCAGTGTCCTGACGTTCCATGTGCCCAGCTTTAGGGCAGTTGATATTTTCTTTTTAGGTATGGTATTGCTTGGTGCAAAGTTGTCGGGCCGCTTGTCGGTTTTCACCCTAAACCCCACGCACCCAGTGAGGTTAACGGACCGTGGCGAGGCAACACCTTATTGGCTGGGGTTTGCCCAGCTTGAGGCGGGCGGTAGCTGCCCAGTGGGGCACGATGACCCCTCCCACCGTCAGAAGCAACCCCTGGCGTCACACTCTTCGCCAATCGAGCAGAAGACTTAAAACCGGTTGNTGCTGATAGTGTTGGAAGCAGGTTTAGGAGAAAAAAAATACGTTTTGCTTGATAATAGGCACAGTTGATAAAGTGTAAAGGGTAACCAAGGCGAGCGAGAGAATGATTTGTAGATAAAGGAAATTTCAGAATCAAGAAACTGAGGGTCGCTGATGCGTAGAGCGCGGAGTAAAAGAGAGACGAGAACACATTTCTTAACAGAAGGAGGATGGTAGGAAAGAAGTGAATGTACATGCCACTATGCATGGGTTTACGGTAGACAGAGAAAGAGAACCGGAGACAGAGCTGTGAACCTGAACGTCAAGAAAAAGAAGGAGGGAATTAGATTCCCACTCAACTTTGAAATGGATGGAAGGAGCCCGATTGTTAAGAGATGAGAGGAAAGGCTGGAAAAGGGTAAGGTCATGAGGTCATAAAGCAAAATGTCATCAACATAGCGAAGCCAGAGAGAGGGACGAGTATCAATAGAAGGAAGAAGTTTCGAAGTATTCCATGTAGAAATGGCAAGAACAGGAGAGAGAGGGGAACCCATAGCGACACCGAAAGTTTGAGTGTAATATTTACCGTTGAAAGAGAAAGAGTTAGAGTCGACACAGAGTCTAATGAGTTCGAGGAAAACGTCAGTGGGAAGTGGGAGAGGAAGAAGGCCCTCTGACGCCTTCTGTCTAAGGAAAGAAATAACGTCATCGAGGGGAACATTAGTGAACAGAGAGTCGACATCAAGATTAAGCATCTTACAGGAGGACTGTTACCTTGAGGTTACCTTGAGGTGCTTCCGGGGCTTAGCGTCCCCGCGGCCCGGTCATCGACCAGGCCTCCTGGTTGCTGGACTGATCAACCAGGCTGTTGGACGCGGCTGCTCGCAGCCTGACGTATGAGTCACAGCCTGGTTGATCAGGTATCCTTTGGAGGTGCTTATCCAGTTCTCTCTTGAACACTGTGAGGGGTTTGCCAGTTATACCCCTTATGTGTAGTGGAAGCGTGTTGAACAGTCTCGGGCCCCTGATGTTGATAGAGTTCTCTCTCAGAGTACCAGTTGCACCTCTGTTTTTCAACGGGGGTATTCTGCACATCCTGCCATGTCTTCTGGTCTCATGTGATGTTATTTCTGTGTGCAGGTTTGGGACCAGCCCCTCTAATATTTTCCACGTGTAAATTATTATGTATCTCTCCCGCCTGCGCTCAAGGGAGTACAGATTTAGGCTCTTTAGTCGATCCCAATAGTTTAAATGTTTTACCGAGTGGATTCTAGCAGTAAAGGATCTCTGCACGCTCTCCAAGTCAGCAATTTCTCCAGCTTTGAAAGGGGCTGCCATTGTGCAGCAGTACTCCACTCTAGAGAGCACAAGCGTTTTGAAAAGTATCATCATCGGTATAGCATCTCTAGTGTGAAAAGTTCTTGTTATCCAACCTGTCATTTTTTGTGCAGTTGTGACGGCCACTTTATTGTGTTCTTTAAAGGTAAGGTCTTCCGACATGAGTACACCCAAATCCTTTACATTGCCTTTTCGTGCTATGTTATGATTTGTCTGAGTTTTGTACGTGGCTTCCGTTTTTATATTTTCATTTTTTCCATAGCGCATGAGCTGCAACTTATCTTCGTTAAACACCATATTATTTTCTGTAGCCCATATAAAAACCTGATCTACATCTGACTGGAGGTTTGCCGTGTCCTCTATGTTGCCTACTCTCATGAAGATCCTGGTGTCATCTGCAAAGGATGATACAGTGCTATAGGTTGTGTTCTTGTCTATGTCCGATATGAGGATGAGAAAAAGTACTGGAGCAAGCACAGTACCCTGAGGGACTGAGCTCTTAACAGTTGATGGGCTGGATTTTATTTTGTTGACTATTATACATAGGGTTATGATGGTCAGGAAATTGTAGATCCATCTGCCTATTTATCCGGTAATTCCTTTTGAGCGCATTTTATGTGCAATAACACCATGGTCACATTTATCAAAAGCTTTTGCGAAATCTGTGTAAATTACATCAGCGTTTTGTTTGTCTTCCATAGCATCGAATGCCATATCATAGTGGTCCAGCAACTGCGACAGGCAAGAGCGCCCTGTTTTGAAACCATGTTGCCGGGGGTTATGGAGATGCTGTGCTTCCATGTATTTTGTGAGCTTACTTCTTAGCACTCTCTCAAAAATTTTAATGATGTGCGATGTTAACGCTATCGGTCTGTAATTTTTTGCCTCTGCCTTATTTCCTCCTTTATGAAGTGGTGCTATCTCTGCTGTTTTTAGTATATCAGGAATATCGCCAGTACCTAGGCTTTGCCTCCACAGAATGTGAAGGGCCTGCGATAGTGATTTTTTACAGTTCTTGATGAATATGGAGTTCCAAGAGTCCAGACCTGATGCAGAGTGCATAGGTATACTGTTTATGGCTTCTTCAAAATCCAGTGGGGATAGGGTGACGTCTGATATATGATTTGATGTTGGTATCATATCCATGAAAAATTCATTTGGGTTATCGATCTTTAGTGCGTTTAATGGCTCGCTGAAAACAGAGTCGTACTGCTTCCTCAGTAGCTCGCTCATTTCTTTGTTGTCATCGGTGAAAGTTCCGTCTTCCTTTCGCAGGGGCCCGATAATAGATGTGGTTTTTGATCTTGATTCTTGTAGGCGCAGTCTTTCTAGAAATCCTGAGAATGACGAGGGTGAGCAGGTGAAAAAGTTCCAAGGTAAGGCGTCAGAGTTTTAGTTAGCCAGGAGGCAAGAGGATAGCCGACAGAGCCCCTTGAAGAAATGATAGGACGAAGAGGAACACCAGGTTTATGAGTCTTAGGCAGACGATAGAAATAAGGAAGAGAAGGGCAGATGACACAGAAACGTTTAGTGAGATCAGTGTCAAGGGGAAAAGAATAGAGAGCTGCCTTAGTTTGCGATTGAAGGAAGTTTTAAGGCGATCCAAAGGGTTAGAAGTCATTGTAAACAGTGTTTGAAACTCTCTAAGCATTGTAAACAGTGATTGAAACTCTCTAAGCATTGTAAACTGTTTTGTACACTCTAAACATTGTAAACAGTGTTTGGAACTCTATAAGCATTGTTAACAGTGTTTGGTACTCTCTAAACATTGTAAACAGTGTTTAGAACTGTCTAAGCATTGTAAACAGTGCTTGATATGCTCTAAACATTGTGAACAGTGTTCGGTACACTAAACATTGTAAACAGTGTTTGGTACACTTTAACATTGTAAATAGTGTAAGTTACATTCTAGACATTATAAATAGTGTTTGGTATATTCTAAACATTGTTAACCGTGTTGAGCAAACCACGTACTAAACATTTAAGGGACGACGACGTTTCGGTCCGTCCTGGACCATTATCAAGTCGACTGTGATGAGACGAGGGAGGCAAAGGCATTAAGTAAGACAAGAAAGAGGTGAGGAGACAGAAATCTAAGAGGAAGATAAGAGCAAGGAAAAAGGTACGGAAGGTAAGGTGTAATATAGGGTGTAATAATAGGAGTAAGAATGGGAACGTAGGTGAAACAAGAGTGTGGGAGTACGTCTCCCAAGATGCTCCCACAGCTGACTTGAATGGCATTTCAGTGCACAGATCTTCGTGCACAAAGCCTATCTCTCTTAATCCTAGATAGTGACCTAGCATGTTGGGTATCTCCAGAATGCCCACTTAACCAGGAACACTGTTAAAATACGTAGGCCGCCGTATGTCTAGGCAGGAAGTAGATACAGGGAGCTAAGTATACTTGCTACCAAAGGGTCAGTGAGTACATGGCTGGTGCCCGCTGAGACAGAGGGGAAGGCGCCAGCAGCGTCTGACCTCTGGGGTCAACCGGCGCGATGTTGAATAACAGCTATGACGTGTTCATGACGTCACTCCTGCTACTGCTCATCGAACGAGCTAATATGATTGGTTCCCGCTCATTTACTGCAATGCTATTGGTCAAATTGTAACTTCTTTTGTGTTGTGTGCCACGAGATGCCCGGCACCCTTGCAAACTCATTCACGTGAGAGCGACCATACCCAGAGGACGTGTTCTGTTCTACCGGCCAATAGACTGATCACCGTCTATCCCTCACCGTCAAGTTAACTCAGCGTCTTTGCGATATACCACACACTCGCCAGAATCACGAGTGGGAATATATTGTTTAGAAGCCTAAAGTGACAAATCTCCAGAGCGAAACAGACTGGTATCAGGTAACCCCTGGTGACAAAGATCGTCGTGAGTGACTTAGTGAACTAAGGCAGTGCCGCCGCCTAAGTAACTGTGTGTGTGACCTTACCACAGTGTACCTGCATGGTGTACCACAGCAGCCGCCAGCCGCCACTCATCCTGAGCGTGTACCTCAGTACCTCGAGCGCCCGCCGCCCTAGCTCCTACGTGACGTCACCACCTCACGCACCGTCAGTGCCAGTGTGTGCGCGTGTGTCTGTCTGTTAAGCATACAGCACGCCCTACTCACGAAATCATCTCAAGATACTGCGAGTACCCTCCGTGTCTACGAGCGAAACCAGCTATCAGGCCACCTACGAGTGCTTGTATAAACGAGTCTGAGTGAGTGCGTAAGGAAAGGTACCTTATCTGTAAGTACAAGATCTTGTCATTGTTTTATTGTGTCTGTGTTGATCTGAGGGATCAACCACAGTTCTCACCTTCTTATACCTGTCGCAGGTTATAGGTGAATCGACGGTGAATGCGTGTTTATCTGTGTGGTATCACTGCATTTCATTCGTCTGTGAATGTGAGCTTCACATACACCACACATTTAGTTATTGTGTGATTATTATTGTGTTTATTGCATATCATCATTACCGAGTATCCGGTTGGAACTCTTGTGATCCCTTTGCATACCGGCAGTTAGGTTGCCGTGTTAGTGATTGGCTGTCAACTGTGTTAAGTTAGGTGTTTCTCCACGAGTGGATACGAGTCGATTAGCCAGACGTCAAGAGTCTCGCTAATAGCTTTGCTGACGCCAATCGAAAGTAAATCAAGCACCCTGTGTATTAGTGGTTAAGTTAGTAAATAAACTACTGTTAAGCTTTATGCGGTGTTTCCGTTGAACCACTTCTGAATACTGCCAATATTACTCAAGCCTTCAGCTCTAAGTGTCTTCAACACCGAGTTGCCTGTAAGTCACTAAACTATAAATTTGATGAGGACCCTAGGAGTCCCTTAAAGTGTTACATCATTGAGGAGATTCCAACGACCAACGTGGAGCAGGACCAGGTGAGGCTAGTCTGAGAAGAGACCCACAAGGACTCTAACTCGACCTTGCTCCCAGGCCCTGTACGGTTGCTCTCGTATTTTCTATTTGCTAATTCCGACAGCTTCGTGAAGCGTCTGCCACATGTACATTGGCGACGTACGCATTGCAGTCGTGACAGCAAAAAAAAGAAAAACCCCCACATCTGGCGCCCAACGTGTTAGGCTTAGTTGGAACCTATGAGCTAGGTTGTACAGTAAAATTTCGCACTTAAATTTTCCCTGAAAATTCAAAAGTGACGAGCAGTATTCAGAGGATGTTTAACACCCTGTTAGGTACACACACCACCAGTATGTCTGAGTGTGTAGAGTACAAACAGCGCTACCTGCATCTTCACTTGGCCTTGACCGCTCGTAGACCTGACGACTACGACACTCTTACTGAACAAGAGTGTAAGGAACGAGTGGAACAGCACATGAGGGCCGTGGAAGAGGTGATGCTACAAGCACACATGCAGGGTAGTGCTGAGGTGGCGTGCACGAGTCTCATCACACTGGATGAAGCTATCGGTGGTGAGACCCCAGTGAGAGATAACACAGTGGGAGAGACCCCAGTGAGAGACAACTTGGAGGTAGAGACCCCTGTGGGTGACGTCACCGAGAATGATGTCACTAGAATCACGCGCGCTGCGGAAGAAAACGGAGTCACGCGGGAATCTAGCCCTTTAAATACTCCGTTGGGGGGATTCTATGGGGAAGAATCTCGGCCCAAAAGGTCCTTGTGGACGACACCAACTCAAAGAGTAGGTATTACAGGCTCGCAATTATTCACCTTAGAGGAATACCGTAACCAAGTTAGGGAGTTGGGATTCGAAGGGAATAAAGTAGCAGAGCAAGCTATGAAACTCTGGACTGATCAGCAGGACAGAGAAAGCAAACTGTGGACTGATCAGCAAGAGAGAGAAAACAAACGCTGGACTGATCAGCAGAACCGAGAAAGTACTGAACGCATAGCTCGCATGCAGTTGCAAGCAAGGCAGGATGACCAGACAAGTGGTCGTTCAACGGAGACTAACGTTGAACAAGGTAAGACTGTCAAACTACCTAAACTAGCTAACTTTGATGAGAGGGACGACTCGATGGATGCATACATCAAGCGTTTCGAAGGTCACGCCGCTGATTGCGGGTGGGAAAGATCAAAGTGGGCACTCGCTCTTAGTGCATTGTTAAAGGGTAGGGCATTAACTATCTACCACAGTCTGGGTCCGCACCAGCGCGGAGATTACGAGGCATTGACAACAGCGCTGCTGAACGGTTTTGGCATAACTGCAGACCGGATGCTAGAGAATTTCCGTAGGGCTCAATTGCAAAAAGGTGAGACATATGTGCTCATGTTACAGCGGTTAGAATCGAGTCTAAACCGTTACTGTGAACTCATGGAGACTGCTCCTGGGAGCATGGAGTTCTATCAACTGATGATTCGTGAACAGTTCTTAGAAGCATGCGAATCGTCTCTGCGTGTCAAGCTCAAAGAGCAAGAAATTGTGTCAAATCTGTCTATGGCCAAGCAAGCTGATCTGTGGGCTGGGGCCAGGAGACAGGTGAAAGGGGTGAAGCCGCACGAGAAGCATCATGCTACAGGTATTGGCGATAGAGCTAAGCTTAAGACTGGTGTGTCGGGGGAGCAGGGAAACTCCTCCAACAAGCATGTGCACAAGTGCTACACCTGTGGTAAGCCAGGTCATCGTGCAGCTGATTGCAAGGTAAAACCGAAATCAGGTTACATAGCAGGTGTGAGCTCAAGTGGTAAGAATCATCCCAACGTTGGAAAGGATCCACTAGCTTGGACCCTTGAGGTGGTGGACGGAAATGTTAACGGAAAATCGGCGAAAATCTTCCGTGACAAAGGCGCCACTACTCACATGGTAAGAAAGAGCCTAGTACAGCCAGGATCTGAGACAGGTAGACATGTCTATGTCAAATTCCCAAATGGCTATACTAAAGAGATGGTGGAGGTGTATGTGTGGGTCGACACACCTTACATCAAAGGTAAAATCCGTGCCGTTCAACAGGAACGTGCTGTATATGGACTTTTATTGGGAAATGTTCCGGGAGTCTCTGATTGCCCAAGTCCGCCCTCAAAGAAAACGGGGGAGAGTAAGGCGCGCAGCCGCCGTCAGTCAGCTGATCCCAAGGGCGACTCGCCTGGGGATGACGTCACAGGGAGTGACCACACCCTCACCCAGTTGAAGTATAAGGGAGAGAAAGCAAAAGAACGCAACATGCTCCAACGCTACGAGGACCCTCCTGCAGATGGATCCAACAAGCCGAAGAAGCATGTAAGACGTAAAAACAGGAGAGGACCGCAGGGCTCGACATCGACAGGGCCGATCGACCACCCTCTGCTCTCAGCAACGATCGCCGGTGTCTCAGTGATAACCGCCGACGAGGAGGAAGGTCAGCCAGGTCTCTTCAATCAACAGCAGCAGGAGACACACCGAGATGTTAAGGTTGATGATCAGCTGTCTGAAGATCAAGTCGACCAGGTTACTCGACTGGTAGCAGAGTACAAGGAGGTACTCTCTGACGTCACTAAGGTAGCAAAAGTAGAGGGTTACCGCATACCTTTGCTAGAGCAGCAAGCGGTACGAACAAAACCATATCCTGTTCCTCATCACCTTGTACCACAGGTGAGAGAAGAACTGGCATCTATGATTAATGCGGGAGTAATAGAGAAGTCGACCTCACCATACTCAAGCCCGATGGTGTTAGTGAAGAAGCCTGGGGGAGGTGTGCGCATCTGCCTCGACTTCAGGAAGTTGAACTCCATCATAGAGTTTGATGCTGAACCGATGTTCAATCAAAATGAGATCTTCTCGAGGTTAGCTTCCAGTTGCTATTTCTCCAAGCTTGATCTGACAAAAGGATTTTGGCAGATTCCATTACATGAAGACAGTAAGCGCTGCACTGCCTTCATGACAGCGAAGGTCTCTTCCAGTTCACAGTTCTTCCGTTTGGACTGGTGAACGCCCCAGCCGTGTTCAACAGAACTATGCGCAAAGTCTGGGGAATTACTGGAGTAGAAGTGTTCGTGGACGATGTGCTATCCACTCTGCTACGTGGGAAGAACATCTGACCTTGCTAAGGCAGGGGTTNTAACCCACGATTAATACAGAAATAGAGCCATATTTTCAAGTAATGCTAAACTGAGTTTTTTAGGAAAGTCATTAAAACAATTTTCAGCTAATACGGAACGCACTTTATTAAATATGATTCTTCCTCCAATCGAAACAAGTTCACTACTGTGATTAGTGAGGAGAATATTAGCTCTGCAACAGGGCATAAAACATCAGTAGAGTCACATTGTCATTTGGGACCGCTTTGGGGAAAGTGTTGGGCTTAGTTCCAGAAATTGAATATGACATATTCGCAAAACGTCAGTATGCCTCGAGTGTAGTAACACATGTCTATTCCCACCAATGCCTAGAGGAGGAGTTGATATTCTGTGTGTTTATTGCGATAAAATCTCTTCTACTAGATATGGGAACCAGTCTGTAAATATTTTGGATGTAATCTCCCTAAATGGAAGTGATAACAGTACAATAAAAACTGTATGTGCGTCTTAACACCAACATGATAGACAGCGTCAGCATCACTATTAGGGATCAAGATGGTAACCCAATACATTTTGATGAACGTGGGTGTACCATAGCAGTCTTGCATGTACGTCCCGTTGCAGGAGGTATATAACAACAATGCTTTCCCGCCGCTCCTCATTCGTCTGAAACAAGCGGAGAAATGCGTGTCCACTTTATTCCTCCCTCTGTTGAGGAATTATACATTCTGTTAACCCCTCCTAGAGGTGGGGGGACTGATGATATACGGATTTTCAACAGCAGTAGGCGATATACGCGTGGAGGAGGAATATTTCCTTTTTAAGCGGGATAGCGCGTCGAGCGGCGCCCTTTATCATGAGAACACTGGCCCCGGCTGCGCTTAGCTTGGGCAGAACGTACTAGACGACATTAATAATGACAACAAACTTTCAAACAATCTCTTAAGAAACGCGGAGTTGAAACATTGAAAGGAGTGGGGAAGCAAATGATAGGCGGAAGAGTGCAGAAAAAGAATAAACAAACAAACAAAAAATTAGTAAACATCAAACGTTTTACTAAAGCGAAATATAATGATGTGCTGTCATAACTTCTTCTCACTCGCCTGGTGTTGTCTAAAGCGCGAACATGGCCGGATATAACGCTCTTGGCCTCCAGGTGCCATTAGAACACTATACCGCGGCTGTTAGTGAAGCCTTTCCTAAAGTATTTTCCCCTCGATTGGTAGAATCAACAATTGCCAGCAGACAAACGGTGAATTCTGGGGTCAATAATAAGTTTACAGACACCTATCTGGAATTCATCATCAAGGGAGTGAATGGTCAACTGGTGGATTTATCATCTATAGCTTTGGAG
The DNA here is from genome assembly GCA_020271785.1 of Procambarus virginalis. Classification (NCBI taxonomy): domain Eukaryota; kingdom Metazoa; phylum Arthropoda; class Malacostraca; order Decapoda; family Cambaridae; genus Procambarus; species Procambarus virginalis. The sequence continues at coordinate 131,106 of WNGS01165470.1, read as the reverse complement.
TTGTCTATTGATCTAACCGAAGAAGATGGAACAACACCTTTAGGAGATGCTAAAAACATCTCGTTAGTGAATGGATTATCGCAAACTCTATTCAAATCCGCTATTGTGTATTTAAACGAAACAGTAGTTGAAACCAGCTCATTATTCTCATTCTGGTCATACATAAAGTTATTATCTACGATTTCTGGGTGTAAGGCTAACCGCTATGATAAACTGTCACAGTTTTTTAACCGTGTCGATCCTGGTAAAATTGAAGCTGGTTATTTCACTAACGCCTCGGCTGGGGAGAAGCAACGGATGACTGATATGAAAACGAGTGGCGTGAATACTTGTTTTAAACTAATGTTGGATGTCACATCAGTTAGTGAATATGTTTTAGATAATGTGGACATCAGGGTGCGGCTCGAACTTCAACCTGATAAATGGCTTATACTCAGCGATAATGAACACGCTAATTTTAAATACAATATCAAGTCTACACGACTATGGGTGGATCGGGTATTGCCATACCCGGAAGGATTAGTAGCCGTTAATAAAGCCATGGTGCAGAACAACTCTCCTATTACATATACTTTTAATAAAACTTTATACAAAACGTATATATTGGGCACAGGTCAGCGCTCGATAACGATGGACCAACCGTGGGGGACTGTTATACCTGAACATTTATATATGATCATCCTTGATATGGAGGCCGTGTCTGGTGCATATAATCGCAACCCGCTTTATTTGGAAAACTGTGAGCTTAGTAAAGTATTGATATCACAGAATAGCACTAATATTGTCAATATTGGGTGTGACTTCCCTCATAACTGCGCCAAGTTGTATTACACAGCATTACAAGCCTTAGGCTTCGATAAAGACAATATATTGTCTTATGATACATATGTGAATGGTGGAACCATACTGGCCTTTAATTTACAACCTGAGGATATAGATGACACCATCCCGATTGAAAAAAGTGGTAATCTGCGGATTGCTTTGGAATTTAAACGCGGTGTGGATAGAAATAAAGTCATTCTAGTTTACGGGTCTACAACAGGTGTGATCAGCATTAACGCAGATCGTCGCGTTATTTGTGATACGCGAGGATAAATATTAATATGAATTGTTTGGAAATAAATGAGGCTATCAGAAGCAATTTAGGTGATAAGGTAAACTACCTAGGATGTTTCCTAGCTGATGACGTAAGGAAAATAGTGACAAAAATACATAAAAAAAGACCTGTGGTGTTCATAATCAACACTCTGGAGTCTGGTTCACGTAATAAAATGGGACATTGGATAACATTCTATGTAAATAAGGAAGAAGGTAGAAGCGAGATAGTTATACTAGACAGTTACGCTAATCCTGCAATTGGATCTTATTCAAGATATTTCGAAGAGTTTATGTCCTACTTCCAAGACTATGTCCTATATATTATGAAGAAAAGGATTCAATCCCTGAATAGTTATTTCTGTGGGAATTACGCCGTTTATTTTGCCTATCATTTTTCCAGACTAGGCTTGGAGGACGCCCTGCTTCACTTTGATGAAGCATTTAAATATGGACAATTTCGCAAGAATGATGAAAAAGTGTTGAAATTCAATTATGCTCAGATGAAAATGCCTGTGTGTAAGCAAACTTTCTGCTTAAACGGCAATGATGCTGAGTGTGAAACGTTGTGTGACGAAGTTGGCTAGGATGATAGTGCGGTGAGTAATACTTTGTTAGGATTGAATGATGAACATAATAATGTCTGTGTTTATTTTTACAACATTGACAACAAAAACTTATAACCTTTTTTCCCTTTCTACAGATTGACAGGTAGACTAGCGTGCTGGGAAGGATCGATGGAGTGGAAGAATGACTCCCAATCTATCTGTCTACAGATTGGATGATTGGCTAGGATGACCAGAAGCTTCGATGGACTGAATGAATGCCTTTCCCCATCTGTCTGCTAAACAATCAAGAAGTCTTATTATTATTATTATCGTTGTAAATCGCTTAAGTGTTTAATAAAAGAATAAATTTATATAATGTGTTTACTTTTCCCCGTTTATTGCATATAATCTCTGCTGAGGGGAGATATGACTCCACCTATGCTAGAAAAGAGAAACGATTCCGGTCAAATGCGAAGTGATTGATTGATGGTTGACAGGTGATGCCCTGCTGGGGTGAGCATCGAAAAGCGCTTAAGGTTAATGGTTCACTTCCTGCTGCCACTCCCATCTCCTCCTACCCTTCGGTCTGTCTGTCTGTCTGTCTGTCTGTCTGTCTGTCTGTCTGTCTGTCTGTCTGTCTGTCTGTCTGTCTGTCTGTCTGTCTGTCTGTCTGTCTGTCTGTCTACCTCTTTCTTTCTCTCCTACCCTCCTGGCACTTCAACTCTCTCAAGTGCTACCTAAACGGAAGCTGACAAAACCACAAAATGGCTCTAAACACTCACGCCGAGGGGAAGGTCCCCTCACTCTCCCTCACCCTCCCTCCCTCACCCCTGTCCCTCCCACCTACCCCAACAACATATGTTGGGTCATCTAGAACACTCACCACATACTCTAGGCGCATAGCAATACATAGTCTTTAATCATAAACTATTATCTACACACACACACATGCTTAAGTCTACGGAAAACAAACATACATATTCATTTACTTTTAACAACATATCCCATTACCTCTTACTTTAGCACATACCACATAGCCCTACATACTCTCCTTCACCCCAAACAACTTGACCCCAATCTTCCCTGACCACATACCCAAACACCAGATGCTCACACGCGTCCGACACGCCCCAACTTCCGGGAAAATCCCTGCGCGGTGCTCTCTATCGCTAGGGCGCATTTGGCAGATGGCGCTCCCTAGTCGCACTTTACACTACTAACCCTCACTAAATACCCTGAACACGCTACACATGTAATGCGACACAAAAAGTTACATAAATGCACCAGGTGTCTCAGGTCACATAACCCAAATACCTATTCGACCCAAATGCACACCTGTATGCAGATGATGAGTCACAATAACGTGACTGAAAAATGTTGATCGACACAATCGACTTGATGAGGGTCCAAGATGGACCGAAACGTCGTCGTCTCTTCACTTTATAATGTGTGGTTGAGCAGCACACCTGTAACAGTGTAATAAGGGTCAACCCAATATACACTGGTGGGGACATAAGACTAAGGTCTCCCAAACCTTAGGTGGAGGAAGGAACTTACACTATAGTATAGTTCTGTAAAGTATGTCAGGATGTTAGAGTCTTTTCAGTAAACTCTGATAATAACACAGCTTTGCCCACTGCCCAACTACTCGTCAAAAACAAAAGGTCCAAGGTCACCACTCGTGGGTTATTTGACCAAGGATTCCAAAAGAATCTGTCCACAAGAAAGTGGCAGATGTCTTAAAACTGAAACCTGTTCACAGGTGAAACTGAGCATATCGGGATTCAGACTAACACAGGGGCCCTAAGTATACAAGGTGGTCCAACCATTAGTACATTTAGGCGGTTATGCCTGAATTGCACAAGCCATTGTTGTAGACAAAATCTCATCTGACCTATATGTTTATGGTCTAGGGACAACAACCAAATACCTACAAGAAAAGGAAATTAAGTTGCCTGCCAACAAAATCTCCTCTTCACATGGGATTCCTTGTAGGTGCAGATTATAATAATAATAATAATAATAATAATATATAATAATAATAATATAATAATAATAATAATAATAATAATAATAATAATAATAATAATAAAATAATAAAATATAATGCTAAAATAATAATAATAATAATAATTTATTATTATTATTATTGATTATTATATTATATTATTATTATTATTAATAAATACTACTACTACTACTACTACTACTACTACTACTACTACTAATAATAATAATATAATAATAATAATATAATAATAATAATAATAATAATGACAATAAAAAATGTTAATAATAACATTTTATTTAGGAAAAGTACCTACATAGATGCAGAGTTACAAACATACTGTTCGATTTACAGATAGAGCTAGTACATACAATACCTAAAACCACTAATACGCATCGTGTTTCGAGCAAGGTGTGGAGGAAAAACATTAGACTAAAACGTAATAGTAATTGGGAGTAAAGTATAAATTGCGTTAAAAAAAAGGAGTAAAAAGGCCGGGGTGACATGGCAAAAATCCGCAATTGTACAAGTTGGTCAACAAACATCATTGTTTAGAATAGCAAGACATGGGTTGACATTTAGGGGGTAAGGTAGGTTACATGGAGTTAATTAGGTAGTACTGAATTCTACTCTTAAACTGGTTGAGAGAGGTACAGCCTTTCATATGATTGGAGAGGTCATTCCACATTCTGGGTCCCTTGAGTTGTAGAGCATTTCTAGTTTGGTTAAGTCGCACTCTGGAATATCAAAACTGTATTTGTTTCTGGTGTGGTGCCCATAGGTTCTGTTACAACCTTCTAGTAAACTTTTAAGGTTAAGATTGACATTGCAGTTCAGAGTTTTATATATATAGAATACGCATGAGAGGATGTACAGTGACTTAATATCTAACATAGTCAAAGATTTGAGAAAGGGTACCGAGTGCTGTCTGGGGCCAGAGTTAGATATTGTTTTAATAGAAGCTTTGTGTTGAGTAATTCGAGGTCGTAAATGATTTTGTGTAGTAGAACCCCAAGCACAAATACCATAATTGAGATAAAGATTGATGAGAGAGTAATAGAACGCCACCAGGAAAGGACGAGGTACATAATATCTGATCTTAGAAAGAATGCCAACAGTTTTAGAAACTTTTTTGATACGTTTAGAATGTGTCCCTGGAAATTCAGCTTGCTGTCGATGAGAACACCGAGGAATTTGCCATCTACTCTATTATTAATTTGTATATTGTTTATTCTTAGATTAATTTGATTTGAGGATTTATTACCAAACAAAGTATAGAAAGTTTTGTCAATGTTAAGGGTGAGTTAGCTAGCAGTTAGCCAAAGAGGGACTTTATTTAGTTTAGTATTCACAGCGACATTTAGAGCAAGTGGGTCAGGACTGGAGAAAATGAAATTTGTGTCATCAGCAAGTAAGATTGGTTTGAGGTGTTGAGAGGCATTTGGAAGGTCATTAATGTAGATGAGAAAGAGGAGAGGGCCAAGTACGCTGCCCTGAGGAACACCAATGTTGATGGGTAGGGTGGGAGAAATGGAATTATTCACAGAAACACACTGGAGACTGTCGGTAAGGTAAGACTGAAGATATTGGAGGGAGTGACCTCTGACTCCATAATGATGTAATTTAAGAAGAAGGTTTTGGTGGTTGACAGTGTCAAAAGCCTTACGTAGGTCCACAAATAACCCAAGAGGGAACTCATTTTATCATGAGCTGCATGTATCAAGTTAATCACATTAATAAGTGTATCGTTAGTGCTTTTTTGGGTCTGAAGCCATATGGACACGAGCTAAATATATTGTGTTTGTCTAGATAAGAGTAAAGCTGTTTGTCGATTAGTTTTTCAAATATTTTTGACAAGTTTGGCAGAATTGATATACGTCTGAAGTTGTTGAAATCAGTGAGATCACCACATTTATGAATTGGGATTACTCTCACTTTCTTTTAGAATATCTGGAAAGGTTCGGAGTTCAAGTGACTTGTTGTAGAGCAATGCAATGGCATGAGCTTAAAATCTAGTGACTTTTTTTGTAAATTAGAGTTGGTATCTCAGCAAGGGCACTAGACTTTGTTTCAAGGGCAAGGATTATCTCATTAACATCAGTGGAGTTTGCAGGCGTTAGGTACAGAGACTCTGGATAGTTATCTGTAAGGTAGTCCTTGACATTAGTACAGGAGGATGGAATATCATTAGCAAGGGATGTCCCAATGGATGAGAAGAACCTATTGAATTCAATAGTAGTATCAGAGAATTGATATAGGTCTATATAATGGAATTATCAGGCAGAGTAAAAGAGACAAATGTATGTGAATGCATGTGTGTGTATATATGCATGTATATATGTATATGTACGTATATATGTGTGTGTGTATGTATATGTATGTGTACAAAGTACATATGGAAGCTGATCTAAATTACATTTCATCTTTGAAAATGCACATTAATGACACTTTCGAACACTTTATGTAGGGCATACGTAAATCTGTGTATCTATATCTATGTATTTACGTATGTAGGTTAGCTTAGCATTTTAAAAGTACCGAATCACCTTCTGTGGTTGATTGTTCAATAAATCCCTGAACTATATGTTTAACTGATCTCTAACCCTGTCCATGGAGGACAGAAGAAAATGTATATATGCTGGTTAGCATTGTAAATGTGCGGCCACGTTTGTGGTAGAAAATAATAAAATAAAATAAAAAAAAATAGTATCAGAGGCTGAAAGTAAACCGTCGCTGTTGGATACGAGTATTGTTTTTTTATTTAGAATCTTTTTTGATCCTAATGTTTGGGAAATACTGCTCCATGTTTTCTTAATGTTGCCCTTAATTTGGATGAATTTATTTTTGTAGTATTTAGTTTTGGCTCTCCTAATTATTTTTGACAGCATTGATGAGTAAATCTTTGAAAGTTCTTTGGAGACGACTCCTAACCTATAATTCTTCTCAAGGTCATGTTTTTTATTAATAGATTTAAGTATCCCATTTGTAAGCCATGAATTGTTTAGCCTTTTAGTTGTTTAGACTTGTTTCGTTAGCATAAGACATTGGGTGTTATAAAGGCTGAGAGTTTTCTGAAGAAATGTTTGTACTGCTAGATCGATTTTCCCTATTTTACCTAATTCGGTCTCCCAGTTTATATTAGCAGCAGCAGCAATAAAATTGCCTATAGAAGTTTTTCTGTGCAGCATAAAGCTTATCTTCCTTGTATCTAGAGGTGGTTTGTTAATGTTGGTTAGGAGAAATGTGGGGTAATGGTCTGTGGTTCTATCAATGATTATCCCTGAAGTAAGTGGAGAGGTTATATTAGTCCAGAAGTGGTCAAGAGCCGTGGCAGTACTATCAGTGATTCTAGTAGGTCTAGTGGTTGAGGGTATGAGGAAGCAGGAATTCATACAGTTGGGGAAACTAGCAGCAGGAGGGTTATCAGGCTCGTAGAGGTCAATATTAAAGTTCCCAGAAATTATTAAGTGGGTTTTTGTTCAGTCTGTTCTCTATTATTATATTATATCTATTATTACTCTATTATTAGATTTCTAAGGTTAAAGTTGAATTAAGACATATCAGCGTTAGGAATTCTGTAGACTGTTCCCACAGTCAGGAGAGCCTTGCCACCCTTGACTCTGAAGCAGGCAAAGATATACTTTCCACAGGGGTCTCTAGTTTGAATTATTTTTAAGCATGTCAGCTCTTGGTGGTAGTAAAGAGCAGTACCCCCACTTCTCTGAATAGGACGACAGTTTTGAATTGCTGAGTAGTTTGGTATGTTGTAGAGTTGTGTAGTATCCTCTTTTAACCACGTTTCAGTAAGCACAACAAAAGAAAATTTTTTGTCAACTGTTTGAATTAGGGGACTAACATCATCAAAGTGTTTGCTTAGAGATCTAACATTCAAGTTAATTTACAGAAACATTGTGATTATGTGTTAAAACATTGTTTACATCATGTGCTGTATAATACCTGCAATTTTGATAATTAAAGTGATGATTGTCATAAATACTAGATAAGAGGTTTAGTACTGGATCTATAGTAGTTTGCATAAGAGGGCTGTTTGATGGAAAAAAGGCAAAAAAAATACAATTATAAAAAAGGTCTAGATATAAAAAAAAGAAAAAATATTCAAGACTATACAAAAAATAACGTAGAATAATTAGAGGTACACTCAGGTACACTGAAAGATAAAGTTTATACTAGAGGACACAGGCAAAGCCAGTGTTCAATGGAACAAGGGAGTAAGGAGTGTATATAAAATATTAAGAGTAAAAAACAAGAACAAAAATGACAGTTTCAAAGATCACAAATTTAAAAGTCTTTTGAAAGGAGAGGCAGAACTATAGTCTACTTTGGTAGTTAGATGAGACTCTAATTTATATTCTGGTTATTCAGTTGTTATCCCACAGTCATCCAGGAAGGAGCATAGGTGTGCCTCAGTGGTTATTACATAAGTTTTTCCAGTGTCAGACTTCCTAGGTATAATTTTACCATCTCGCACAAATCAATGTTTAATTTCATTGGAATTTTTCGAGTCGACGCAATTTAAATAAGAGATTTTGTGTGAACTTGGTCAGACATTCATTCACATAAACAGTGGGTTTACTAAAGGCTGCAGCTCTGATAAGTTCTGACTTGCGGGAGCAGCTATCTAATTTCACACAATTTTTTCTGTTATTTGTACCTGTTGATTTCGTACCCACTCTATAAGCTGATTTGATGTCTCTTGCTTGAATTGAATAACTCATATTATTTTGTAATTCCTTGAACACATTGGCAGCACAGTCTTCTCTGTCAGTTTCTTGGGGAAAATCATGTGATGAGATAACTACAGAATCCAGAAGCTAATGTTGGTCAGAGTCGTCTTGGGTAACAGCATGTTGCTGTTGCAGGGTGTTAAGATGGTTCTCAAACTTTTGTAACATTTCTTCCTGTTTCCTTAGTGGTTTCTACTGGTTTAAGGTTAGTAACTGTGTTTTAAGCGTACTTAAATCCTATTCGAGGTGGCCAACTCTGGTTGACAGATCTTGATTATTCTTGAGCATGGCTTTAGCTTCAACTTGTAGTTTCATTATCAAGGCCGACTGCTCTTTGATTACAGACATTTGGTCTTCATGTATCTGAGTTAATAACTTGAGCCATGGGTTATCAGCGAAGCGCTTGAAGTCGGAACAAGGGGTGGCAGCTAGTTTAAGTTGCTCCTTATGGTTATATAATTATTGCATGACCCGTGTCGATGATGTTGCTCCACCCAGCTGAGATGATTTGTTATTGTTGTCGAGGGGAGAGTCGGTAACCCCCCCCCTCCCCGGCGGCCCCCCGAGGTGGAGACAACCGCATTATTCCTGTTGCTAGCCTGGCTAGTTGTGTTATTCCTGGTAGGTGTGCTATTTTTCTTAGTGGCCTTACTGGTCTTGGTTCTGGGATGCATGGTATCAGGATAAACGTGAGCCGATAAAATGGGGAAGACTCGTTGATGTGGCAACAATGAACGTCAGGAGCAGCTTCCTCCAGGGAACAACACTAATGAGGTCAGAAATGGGATAATATGGGTTGATCTTGTCGTTTGTTTCAATCACATTTGGGTCACTGTGTACTTGGCTCAGGGGATGCTACATCATCTGTGGGTTGCTGTGGGCTCAAGGAGCAGCTGATAAAAATGTAGGGGTGGCCTGGTCAACAGGAGCAGTTGAGCGTTTATTTTATTGAAAAAAGATGATATTACCATAAATACATCACTGGAAGTACTAAACAACAGGAAATAAACCTGTTATTGTCTACGGGAGGCTATTTGCTCATTGGACCAGTAATGAGTCTGAAGCACCCACACCTGTAGACAACTAACAGGTGAACCCAGTGATGGTAGCGTGACTAGTTGAAGAACGGTCACCACTCAAATTCAGAGTCATGTCTGAATTTGAACTTGATCCCCCAATACATAAATTATGGGATCTAACAACTTTAGGTATAGTCCCTGAACAGCCTGGTCCAGATGATGAATGGACTTACAAACAATTCCTGGACTCAGTTCTCTACAGGGACAACCCATACTGGGTCAGGTTACCATAGAAGCTGAATCATCCTCAGCTGCCGTAAATCATTACATGGAACAAAACCAACCATTGTCACAGGTGACATTCTCAAGTAGGCAACTTGAGAACTTGAAATTGAACCATGGTAAAATCCAACAACTTGGTAACAAATTCATCGAAGTTGCAACCAGTGATAACCCTAAGGAAGGACATATTTGCTGCACCTTGCAGTACTAAAAATTTCAGCCACTACCCCACTGAGGATAAGAACATTAGAACAAAGGTAACTGCAGAAGGCCTGTTGGCCCATACGAGGCAGCTCCTATTTATAACTACCCAATCCCACTCGTATACATGTCCAACCCTCGCTTGAAATAATCGAGGGACCCTACCTCCACCACGTTACGCAGTAATTGGTTCCACAAATCAACAACCTTGTTACCGAACGAGTATTTAACCAAATCTTTCCTAAATCTAAACTAATCCAATTATACCCATTGTTTCGTGTTCTATCTTTTGTTGATACTTTTAATACCCTATTAATATCCCCTTTGTTATGTCCATTCATCCACTTGTAAACCTCTTTCATGTCACTCTTAACTTCACCTTTCCAGTGAATGCAATTTAAGCTTTGTTGATCTTTCTTCATATGAAAGATTTCTAATTTGGGGAATTAACTTTGTCATCCTGCGCCGAACACGTTCAAGTGAATTTATATCCATTCTATAGTACAACGACCAAAACTGAACTGCATAATCTAAATGGGGCCTAACCAGAGCAAGATATAGCTGAAAAACCACACCAGGTGTCTTGTTACTAACGCTTCGATTAATAAATCCCAGAGTCCTATTTGCCTTATTACGAACATTCATACAATGATCCTATGGTTTTAAATTCTTAATAATCATAACTCCCAGATCCCTTTCGCAATCTCAACACCATCCACCTCGTATATCGTAACTCTATCATCATTATCTAGCCTCAAAACTTTACATGTATCAACATTAAACTACCAATCTTCTGACCGTTTCAAAACCCTATTTAGATCAACTTGAAGTGATTGTGAGTTTTCATCCGTGATAATTGCCTACCGATTTTTTTATCATCGGCAAATTTGCAAATGTTGCTACTCAAACCTGAATCTAAATCATTTATATATATTATAAACAACAGAGGTCCCAGGACAGAACCTTGAGGCACTCCACTTACAACATTATCCCACTCTGACTTAACCCCATATATAATAACTCTCTGTTTCCTTTTGGAGTAGAGATGACCTAATCCAGCTTAATATAGCACCCCCAATACCATGAGCCTCTATCTTTTTAATCAGTCTTTCATGTGGCACTGTATCAAAAGCTTTGCTAAAGTCAAGTTACACACCATCATAATCCTTACCACTATCAACTGCCTCAATTATGTTGGAATAAAAAGATAGCAAATTTGTTAAACATGAACGGCCATTTGTAAAACCATGTTGCGACTCATTTATTTATTTATGTTTTTCAATATGAAGATGAATTATATTTGCAATTATCGATTCAAGTAACTTTCCCACAATAGAAGTTAGGCTAATTGGCCGATAGTTTGACGCAAGTGATCTATCTCCTTTCTTAAAAATTGGTACCACATTAGCTACCTTCCATGACTCTGACACTCTGCATGACTCTATTCATTTATTAAATATGGTAGACAGTGCATCGCAAAGCTCCTCTTTGCATTCTTTAAGCACCCTAGCAAACACTTCAACCGGCCCTGGGGATTTGTTTGGTTTGAGTTTTGCTATTTGTTTAATTACATACTCCCTGGTAACTGCTAAACTAGTCAACCTGTCCTCGTCCCCATCCACATAGACTTGTTTGGCTGAAGGCGTATTGTTAAGTTCCTCTTTTGTAAATACAGATATAAAATATTTATTAAAAATACTACTCATCTCGTCATTATCCGTTATTCGACCTGTCTCAATTTTCATTGGGCCTATAATTTCCCTAGTCTTTGTTCGACATAACTGAAAAAACCCTTTAGGATTTGTCTTTGCTTGCCCTGTTATGCGAACTTCATATTTTCTTTTTGCTTTCCTTATCTCTTTTTTTTAACATTTCTAACCAGTTGTTGGAATTCCTGTTCTAAACTGACTTCCCCATTTTAATCCTTTTGTACCACGCTCTCTTTTTTTACCTATAAGGTGCTTCAGATCCTTTGTTATCCACTTTGGGTCATTAGTATTTGATCGATTCAAATTGTATGGTATACTACGTTCCTGTGCTTTGATTAGAATATTTTTAAATAAGTTATGAGTTATTTTGAATCCACAAATTCATCGAAGTTCAAGATAGTATTTAACTGCAGTGTCAAGACCAGGCAGAATTATGTCTCATTGAATTATTGTCTTCAAATTGGCCCTAGCTTGACACAAAGGCTGTACGACTCGCTATTAAAGTTCTGCATAGGGATTTATGGATACATGGCCATTATAAGTTATGCATTCCTTAGGGTAGATATCAAGAAAGAAGACCATAACAACACAAAGCTCCTGTGGATCAAGGATTCTAGTGATCCAAACAATGAATTAATCACCTACAGGTTTGCTCCAGATTTGTTTGAAGCTACTTCTTCTCCATTTCTGCTTCAGGCAAGCTTAGATATGCACTTGAAGCAGTCTAATATCCCAAATAAAACTGAAATTACAACAACCTGTATGTGGATAATTCCCAAGGAACATCTAGCACTGAAGAAAAACTGCTGAACATATGCCAAGAGGGCAATCAAGAGTTGTTGGAAGCAAATATGCCTCTCCAGTCGTTGGCCTCCAATAATACAAATTTAAAACAACTGATCAAAGCAGAATTTCCCGACTACAAAGTTCCCCAGAAGACAAAGGTACTAGGTGTTGAATGGGATACAACTTTGGTTCAATTGACCATCAAATTGGTGGAACCAAATACCACCATTCTAGGAGCTCCAAACCTTTGTCATGGAAGTTGAGTCTCGGGTCAATACCCGATCACTGACCTAATTATCTGACGATCTCAAGGAGCGTGAGCCATGAAGTCTCATCTGATGCATGGGGAACTTCTTTGCCCTCTAGCATCTCTTACGGATGAGGGACCAAATGATCCTTCATATGACAGAGTGAGTGACTTGGTACAGCACTTTAAACATCTGTCAAGAGTAATAGGTCAGTGGAATGAAGTGTGGACTCGGGAATACCTAACTGCTCTGAGAGAGAATCATTACTGGGCAAACAACCCCTACAACAAAATTAACTTAAACCCTGGTGACCTGGTTCTGGTGGACAGTGATGGACCATGATCAAAGTGAGCTATTGGCCGTATAGTCTCTGTTCATCCAGACAACCAGGGCATCTTGAGAATAGTGAAAGTAAAGTGTTGAGGCACCACTATTCTCAAAAGAAGTCGCTCAAAGACATCCAACACCTGCAAGTCTAGGACGGGACATCCGTCCAGTAAGAACTGTCGCACAGCAGTGCAAGCTAAAATTAAAACAGTATTACAATTCTGAGGGAGAGAAATGAAGAGTTCTGCACCCCTAATTGTTATGGTTGAAGGCTGAAGTGAAACAATCTTCGTCCACATGGTTTTATTCTCAACCAATAACAACAACAACAAAACAATTATCAGGCACATGAAATATTATTAACAAAATCATAAACAAAAGAGCATCTGCTCCAAGCATGCTACCTCCCACATCTGCATTACTCAATCCCAACATTCCTCCCCTTTTAAATAAACTCTACTCCTACAGGTTAAGTCAATCAGGCAGTCGTATGACTCTTCCTGATTTTCTCAACTGGGAGTCCTGACCTGTTACTTCTGGGAAACATTCTTCTGAATTACTCCCTGTAGAGTCCATAGGGTTAACTGTATCCTCATTTCCCTCTGCTACCCCTTGCTCTGCCTCACAGTCACCTGCAGATGCTGCTACGCCTTCATTATTAGGATGGGTATCACTAGTTGCCGCATCCCCACCTGAAGGGTCTTCAAAATTCCCTGTGAACCTTGGCTTGAGTTGATCTGCATGCCTTTCCTATTAATGTTCCCAAAACTCTGCACTTGCACAGTGAAATTCCTGCGGCCCAGGACTTCCCGAATTTTTCCTTCTACCCACGGCTTCCCAATTCCAAAATTCCTTGCATATACAGCATCCCCCTCATTAAATAACAATTCCTCTCCCTGAGCCAACTGACTGGCCAAGCTAGTTACCGATTTCTCTTTATCGGGATCTGTCTTTACTGCTTCCATGTGCACTTTAAAGTGCCTATTAAACAGTAATTCATAAAGAGATTTACCAGTAATAGAATGAACAGTTTTCCTTTGATTATATAAAAATCTACAAAGCCTTGTAATAAGAGTACCTTCCGTAAACTGCTTTAACCCTTCTTTCAAGGATCTCACTGCTCTCTCAGTACCAGACCATTTGCAGAAGGATGATAGGGGGCAGGTGTTACATGTTTAATACCATTTTTTCGAAAAAAAATCCATTTCCACAGAAACAAAATAAGGAGCATTGTCTGAGACAACAATGCCTGGTAATCCAAAATTACAAATGTTTTCATCAGTAATTCACAACTTACAGATGATGTGGTGGAATTACACACATGAACATCCAGAAATTTTGTGTATGAATCCACCACCACCAGGTATTATTTGTTATCCATAGGTCCAGCATAATCTATATGAAGTCTAGACCAGGGTTTTCCAGTGCATGGCCAAGAAAGTACTGGGGGCCTGTGGTTTCTGATAATTCTTAAAGCAAATATGACAATTTTTTGTTACCTCAGCAATATCCTGATCCATTTTTGGCCACCAAACCCAACTTCTAGCTTCTGCTTTCATAGCATTTATGCCATTATGGCCTACATGCAGCTATTCCAAAATCTTACATCTTAGTTCCCCAGGCACCACCAGTCTATTCCTATACAAGAGTACATCCTGATGAATACTAAGGTCAGCCTTTACTGCACCATACTCTGACAATAATATATTATCATTCCAACCATATTTGATATGTTTCATCAACAAATTTAATTTGGGATCTCTACCAGTTGCCTTCCTAATAGTCTGGAATGAAAAATCCTCAAAAGACATAGATTCCACCAGGTTAACATACTCCACTGGAATACTGGAATTTAATTCTTCTGTCACAGGCAATCTACTTAATGCATCAGCTACTACATTATCCTTGCCTGGCTTAAACTCTAAATCATACTCATACTGCGAGATTAGTAATACCCATCTTTGAATTCTAGCATTGGCATTAAATGGAATCCGCTTACCTCTGCCAAACAATCCTAGCAGGGGTTTATGGTCTCTTCTAGCAAGAAATTTCCTCCCCAGCAGAAAATTCCTCAGGTTTTTTACACCATATACCAAAGCTAAGGCTTTTTTATCTAACTGAGAATAATTCTGTTCTGCAGGAGATAATTTCTTTCTAGGAAAATATACTACTTTATCCTGACCATCTACTTCCTGTAATAACACACAACCCATTCCTACTGGGGAAGCATCTACCTCCAGTTTTAACGGGAATCTACCAGTAAAATTAGTGAGCACTGGAGAATTGATCAATTCCTACTTAATATTTCTGAAGGCATTTTCCTCTCTTATAAAATGTTTATACGGAGAAGATAAAACGAGTGTTAAGGCTCTCTATTGTTTACATATTTTAATATAATATTTGAAATATAGGTCGCTATCAAGTGTTTTCCGTCTGACTGTCCATAGTCGTGGAGAGGCCTCGCCATCCGCGTCCCTGGTAATATGTCAAAGTAACTCCAGTTCCTTCAAGAGGCATTGCAGTGTCAGTAAATAATGGCGTGGTGGCACGCATGCCTTCAAGCGCGAGTGTACTGTCATATTAATGTTGAGTGGTGCGTCCCACTGTAGGGTGACAACGGACGGTGACACGCCTCACAGCTCCTGCACCCGCTGGGCGTCACGCCTCACAGCTCCTGCACCCGCTGGTCGTCACGCCTCACAGCTCCTGGACCCGCTGGTCGTCACGCCTCAGCAGGGTAAGGGACTCCACATGTGGTCACCTTAAACGAAATGTCGCTCTTATATATCTTTAATAGACAAACGTTAAATTCAATATAACCTTTCGAATCCCATTATATTTCACTTCAGCGTTACATCGTATGCATTGCTGGTGTGTTTGGAACTCTCTAAGCATTGTAAACAGTGCTTGGTATACTCTAAACATTGTAAACAGTGTTGACCAAAACACACACTAGAAAGTGAAGAGACGACAACGTTTAGGTCCGTTCTGGACCATTATCAAGTCGATTGTGATGAGAGGAACGAGGCAATGGCAATAAATAGGCAAGAGAGAGAGGTGAGGAGAAGGAAATCTTAGAGGAAGAAAAAGCAGGCAACAGGGACGGAAGGTAAGGTGTAATAAAGGGGGGTAATAATAGGAATCAGAAAGGGATTGTAAAAGAAAACAAGGGAAAGAAAAAGAAGAATGATAAAAGAAAGTGGTAGGCTAATGTTAGGTCACGTTTGTTAGAAAGTTTAGAACATTTAAGTATATACTGTGAAAGGGAAGAGTCAACAGCAACAAAGCCAGGACTCAAGTTCATGTTGGGTATGTTGTGTATCAGAGCCGATTCGACATGACGGTGTCTGTGTAGAGTAGAGACAGGAAAAATTATTTTGGAGGAAGACCAATCAATAGGATGATTAGAATCCATAACCTGACAGAAGAGAGCATTGTTTGTGTCTGCAGACTTAACACTTCTTTTGTGTTCCTTAAGTCTGTCATTAAGTGTACGGCCAGTTTCACCAAAGTATTGGAGAGGGCAAGACGAACAGGAAATAGAGTAGACACCAGCAGCATTAGAAGCAGGAGGAGCAGTGTGAACTAGATTGCTACGAAGTGTGTTAGTTTGTCGAAAGGCGAGCTTTGTGTCGAAAGGACGAAAGGTATTAGTAAAGGTTTTAAGTTCAGATATAATTGGGAAAGCAGATCACAGTGCTGATAGTGTTGGAAGCAGGTTTAGGATGAAAAAAATTACGTTTTGCTTGAATAGGCACAGTTGATAAAGTGTAAAGGTAACCAAGGCGAGAGAATGATTTGTAGATAAAGGAAATTTCAGAATCAAGAAACTGAGGGTCGCTGATGCGTAGAGCGCGGAGTAAAAAAGAGACGAGAACACATTTCTTAACAGAAGGAGGATGGTAGGAAAAGAAGTGAATGTACATGCCACTATGCATGGGTTTACGGTAGACAGAGAAAAGAAACCGGAGACAGAGCTGTGAACATGAACGTCAAGAAAAAGAAGGAGGGAATTAGATTCCCACTCAACTTTGAAATGGATGGAAGGAGCCCGATTGTTAAGAGATGAGAGGAAAGGCTGGAAAAGGGTAAGGTCATGAGGTCATAAAGCAAAAATGTCATCAACATAGCGAAGCCAGAGAGAGGGACGAGATCAATAGAAGGAAGAAGTTTCGAAGTATTCCATGTAGAAATGGCAAGAACAGGAGAGAGAGGGGAACCCATAGCGACACCGAAAGTTTGAGTGTAATATTTACCGTTGAAAGAGAAAGAGTTAGAGTCGACACAGAGTCTAATGAGTTCGAGGAAAACGTCAGTAGGAAGAGGGAGAGGAAGAAGGCCCTCTGACGCCTTCTGTCTAAGGAAAGAAATAACGTCATCGAGGGGAACATTAGTGAACAGAGAGTCGACATCAAGATTAAGCATCTTACAGGAGGACTGTTACCTTGAGGTTACCTTGAGGTGCTTCCGGGGCTTATCGTCCCCGCGGCCCGGTCATCGACCAGGCCTCCTGGTTGCTGGACTGATCAACCAGGCTGTTGGACGCGGCTGCTCGCAGCCTGACGTATGAGTCACAGCCTGGTTGATCAGGTATCCTTTGGAGGTGCTTATCCAGTTCTCTCTTGAACACTGTGAGGGGTTTGCCAGTTATACCCCTTATGTGTAGCGGGAGCGTGTTGAACAGTCTCGGGCCCTGATGTTGATAGAGTTCTCTCTCAGAGTACCAGTTGCACCTCTGTTTTTCAACGGGGGTATTCTGCACATCCTGCCATGTCTTCTGGTCTCATGTGATGTTATTTCTGTGTGCAGGTTTGGGACCAGCCCCTCTAATATTTTCCACGTGTAAATTATTATGTATCTCTCCCGCCTGCGCTCAAGGGAATACAGATTTAGGCTCTTTAGTCGGTCCCAATAGTTTAAATGTTTTACCAAGGATTCTAGCAGTAAAGGATCTCTGCACGCTCTCCAAGTCAGCAATTTCTCCAGCTTTGAAAGGGGCTGCCATTGTGCAGCAGTACTCCACTCTAGAGAGCACAAGCGTTTTGAAAAGTATCATCATCGGTATAGCATCTCTAGTGTGAAAAGTTCTTGTTATCCAACCTGTCATTTTTGTGCAGTTGTGACGGCCACTTTATTGTGTTCTTTAAAGGTAAGGTCTTCCGACATGAGTACACCCAAATCCTTTACATTGCCTTTTCGTGCTATGTTATGATTTGTCTGAGTTGTACGTGGCTTTCGTTTTATATTTTCATTTTTTCCATAGCGCATGAGCTGCAACTTATCTTCGTTAAACACCATATTATTTTCTGTAGCCCATATAAAAACCTGATCTACATCTGACTGGAGGTTTGCCGTGTCCTCTATGTTGCCTACTCTCATGAAGATCCTGGTGTCATCTGCAAAGGATGATACAGTGCTATAGGTTGTGTTCTTGTCTATGTCCGATATGAGGATGAGAAAAAGTACTGGAGCAAGCACAGTACCCTGAGGGACTGAGCTCTTAACGGTTGATGGGCTGGATTTTATTTTGTTGACTATTATACATAGGGTTATGATGGTCAGGAAATTGTAGATCCTCTGCCTATTTATCCGGTAATTCCTTTTGAGCGCATTTTATGTGCAATAACACCATGGTCACATTTATCAAAAGCTTTTGCGAAATCTGTGTAAATTACATCAGCGTTT
>WNGS01165470.1:89664-106493 GCA_020271785.1 Procambarus virginalis | reverse complement strand
GTTGGCACTATTCAGAGCTTGAAAACTAAGGTGAGTTTATTATATATTGAGAAAACTTCAATTTTACCTAATAACTGTTTGTGACTGTAACATCTGGTGGCCATTTTGTATTTTTCATTATAGTTTATATATATTAAATAAGGAAATATAGCCCATAGAAATTCTTATGTGCAACAACAATGCCTTTCGCGCAAAATAATCTCTACCTTATACCCGTCCTACATAATTATAATCATGCTCACCAACTGAATATTTAGTTACTATAAATATTTTTGTTTAACAGAGTAAGCACATGTGTGGAGCATCTGCATGGAAAGCTGCTCAAAATAAGCCTCTTTCATTCCAAAGTTTGGATGAAACAGGAATCAGCATGGCCTCCTGTCGACATGGTATTATCCTCCACACCTTGAATATGTATCAAGGAGAGTTGTACAGTTATGCCCACTATTTGCAAATTATGTATTTCAAATATGTAAAGTTTATTTGTCAAGACATAATTTGCAAATATTGGCCATGGGCCTTAACTGTGGCTCAGAAACAATCACATTTTCACATTGGTCAAGCAAAGCCATTTTTAGGAGTCCTACATGCAAAAGGACATGCTTGGTATTGTCAGGTAAATAAAAATATAACATTACATTTATGTATACTAATGTATACATTTATGTATACTAATTAAATTTAATGTAATGTATACATTACATTAAATTTAATAAGTACAGTTTGTGTAAAAATTTTTAAGATTTCTGATTGTTTAAGATTAATGATATACGTATCATTTAATATAGTGGGAGGCTTTTAATTTTTGTAGAGTAATTTGAATTTTTTTACTGTATACTTTTATGTTAAAGGTATTGTATGGAGGGCGGTGGCAAGAAGGAAGTGGCCTGACTTTAGGGGAAGAGGCAGAGCAAGTGTTTGCATACCTCTCACGATACAACTCTACAACTAAAAACATGCTGAAAGCTGGTATTTGTTCATCTGATCAAGTTTTAGATTTTTTTACCTGCCCTGTAATCAGTATAATGAGATTTGTATTCAATAAGTATCAACTCCCTCAAATAATCAATACAAGAATGAAAACATATTTGTCAAACTTGAGTTGGTCTTGGTGAGTAAAGGTATGTTATGAAACTGTTATTAATCTATGCTCTTCAAGATGTTCATTAATTGCTATAAATATTTTTCTCAGAAAGAACAGAAGAACTCACAGAGGGTGCAGTCTTTTGGAACCATCGGAAAATTGATGGACTGGCTCGTGCATTAGTTACTCGACTCAGAAAGGTACTAAAAATAATATATATTTATTTTATTTATTTTGAAACTTATTATAATGCATTTATATGTGCAAGGTATTATAATGCATTTATAGGTTAGTTATGTGTTCAGATCATGTACTACATATATTTTCCATTATAAATTAGCGACCATTTCCTTGAATTAACTGCTTGAACTTTTTCATTATAACAATAAGGTTAATTTGTATAAAGTATATAGTATTTAATTTAATTAACCTAAATGTATGATTCCGAGTAATATCAAATGTGTACACAGATAAATCACATTTGCAAATTTGTAAATGTCTTAAACCCCATTAAATAGTTTATATATTACAGGATCCTAACAAGTACACTATTGAAGAGAAGCACCTATCACCCAAAAATAAGAGTGGAATCTTGGCTCTTTTGAAGCAAGGGCAAAAGTTGTGTTCTAAATAGCTGAGTGAAGTAAAGCGTTTATTTGGATACCAGGAAGAGGATGTTGATGTTTCTGAGTCCTACCTGGAGCTTTGTGACAGTGAAGATGATGATGATGAAGATTTACTATTAACTGATGATATAAAAGTTAAGTATAATAAATTTTACCTAATTTCCCTTACTAATTTCTCTTACTTAATTTCTCTAATTTTATTGTCCTAGCCCTAAGATTTTAACCGAACATACTAAAGAGTTGTTATGTGGAATTTTCCTTTCATATCTAAGCAAGGTAAGCTAACAGCCTAAATGTGTGCTGCAATTCAGTTCTTCATAAACATTTATCCAGCAGAATTTTATACTTGAGTAAAGTCTTGCTATTTACGACTTTCACAGGTATACAATTCCATGGTTTTCATATACCTGTACTGTACTGATGTGTTTTACATTTGAACTTTTAACGAAAACTTTCATTATTTATTTATTCTAATTTCTTTAGTATTCAGGCTCAGGCAAATTTGTAAATGTCTTAAACCCCATTAAATAGTTTATATATTACAGGATCCTAACAAGTACACTATTGAAGAGAAGCACCTATCACCCAAAAATAAGAGTGGCCTCCATTGCCTTGCCTGCACTTTGTTTTCCCTTAACCATATCTCTTATTCTTACAGGTGTGAGACAGAGAGGTACAAGATAATCCAAGAGGAACAACACCTGAAGCACCCAATATTTGGGTGCTTAAATTAATTAAAAATACCCTTCATGGCTTCACTCATTCTGGCTGGTTTAATTAAAAAACCTAACCTAAACCTAAGTCATTAACCATTAATCTAAATGGTAAATAAAATCAGGTATTATCCATCAATGGATATAGTCTCCACATTAATTGTAAGTGACTCTTTATCATCCTTAAATACTCTCAACTCTTTAAGACATAACTGTAACATGCTCGTGTCCAAAACTAGACACAAATACAACAAAATTATTAAGGATGGTAACAGAGTCCATTTCATGTGGTCTCCATCTCATGTTGGCCTCTGAATGCATGATAGATATGATAGATATGATAAGTTAGCCAAAGAATCTGTCTTTAAACGAGACGTCGAGTGTAACAGGAAAATAGTTATTAAATGAAGTTTAGTGATGTAATAGACATAATTCGGCTCTATTAAGGAACATATAATCTCTTCCGACAACCAAACCATCACCTGAGAAATCTTAGCAAACAACACAGAAATCATTGATAGATACAGCGACAGCAGGCGACTTGACATCTGTGAGGCACTACACATCAAGAAGTCAACACCAGCAATCAACAGCCAATTAATGCACAACTATATTCTACCCACTTCAAGACTCCGCTCCAATATAGAAGCATCAAGAAATATGGAAGCTCCAATATAGAAGCATCAAGAAGGCTTCTGCAGTTACAGATCTATTCTTCCCTTTAACTTATACCCATTGTTCCGTGTTCTGTGTTTTGTTGAAAGTTTGTTTTTCACCCCACTATTGTATTACATCACCTCACCCAAATGCAGGTATAAGAGCCAATGCTGTTCAGTTATAAGTTGTGTGTGGATAAACTAAAGTCTTTGAAAATGTAATTAGTTTTATGAAACGCGCTCAAGTGTCGCGTCAGGCTAGAAATAAAAATTAATTTTGGAGAATTGATTTTTCATTTACCGTCAACAGTAAAAAGAAACATAAGGAAGATCGAGAAAATTCGTGTTAGCATTATTAATCTTACTTTTTCGGTCATATTTAATAATATATGTCTACAGGAAAGACTGCTACCAAAATATACTAATATATATATATGACAGTGTCAGACCACGGAGAAAAATTGAAACAGAAATTTCCTTATACTAATATATCTTCAGAAGGAGTCATGTATTAATATACGAAAGTTCTTAAGGAAATTTCTGTTTCAATTTTCCATAAGGTTACAAGTCTAATTACCACAACCTACCACAAGCTACACAAGCTTCACAAAGCTTCCTGGCAATACGTTACTAATGAATAAATATGATAGGTTAGGCTGACCTGACCTGACCTGACCTGACCTAGCCTAACCTAGCCTAACCTAACCTATCCTAACCTAACCTAACCTAACCAAACCAAACCAAGTATCTCAAGTTACAAGTATCTCTGGGAATTCTTATTATCTACTGTTGTAGAATTGACAAAATGGACACTGTCAACAAAATTATTCCCACATACTCCGTCACTATGTGATTGAGTACACATAGGGCAGGGGACTAACAAATGTTCTATCATAAAACTTTGTACAGTTTATTAATTTCATACCGTTTGATGTACCAGGATGATCCATGTGTGCTGAAGTTTTATAGCTGGAGCTGGAAGATCCTGTCGAGATGACTTCTTCAAAGAGACTAATAGCTTCCCACACATTGTGTATGAGTTAAGTCCTCCAGTACTTGGCCTAAGGTGTTACCAGATCTGATTTGTAGAAACTAGTGAACTATGGAGATGAGATTGTTAATAATATACTTTTTTTGAGATTCATATGACTTGCAGATTAAAACCAACCTTATTTTAAAATAGTACACTGAAGTACATAGCAAATTGCGAAATTCGTAGCTTTAACTACTTTAAAGCTAAACACTCAAGCTTTGAAAATAAGCACAATTTGCTATTTTAAACAGAATCTGGCAACTCTGATTTAGCATGTAAACATTGACTTGCATTCACAATGTAGTTATTTATTTTTCAACAATTTAAAATGGGTTATGAAAATACACACATTGGTACATTATTGCAAAGGCACTATACTATATACATATATAGATATATAAATTGTTGCAAGTCGAGCAACATATATTTTACATTGAACAACAAATGAGATTGGAAAAGCAGTATTGCCAAAATAGACCCCAGACACCCTGTGGGTAGTAATGGACCCCCATACCGACCCTATGAGGGGTAGTGGACCCCATAATAACACTATGGGCGGTAGTGGACACTATACAAACACTATAGGCGGTAGTTGACTTCATAGCGACCCTCTGGGCGGCAATGGCCGCCATACACATCCAGTGGGTGTTATTATAAATAAATAAATAAATATGTTTATTCAGGAAAGGTACATACATAAAGTGATTTTACATAAGTGGATCGATTTATAGATAGAGCTAGTACATACAATGCCTAAAGCCACTATTACGCAATGCGTTTCGGGCAAGAAAACATTAATATCTAAAACTTAATACTAATTGAGCAAAAAGAATAAAATGTTTTGAGAACAGATACAAATAAAGATAAAAAAGGGGGGAACATGACTGAAAAACCAGCACAAATACAATATGTAGACAAACAGCGTTGAATAAAAAAATAAGACATGGGTTGACAATAGAGGGGTAAGGTAGGTTACAGGGAATTTATCAGGTAGTGTTTTGTTTTACATAATTTTAGTTTTACATAATTTATTGGACCCCATACTCATCCTGTGGGTGGTATTGGACCCCATACCCATCCTGTGGGTGGTTGGAGCCCCATACCCATCCAGTGGTGACAGTGGACGCCATACTCATCCTGTGGGTGGTATTGGACCCCATACCCATCCTGTGGGTGGTTGTGAGCCCCATACACATCCTGTGGGTGGTATTGGACCCCATACCCATCCTGTAGGTGGTTGGAGCCCCATACCCATCCAGTGGTGATAGTGGACCCCATACTCATCCTGTGGGTGGTATTGGACCCCATACCCATCCTGTGGGTGGTTGGAGCCCCATACCCATCCAGTGGGTGATAGTGGACGCCCTACTCATCCTGTGGGTGGTATTGGACCCCATACCCATCCTGTGGGTGGTTGGAGCCCCATACCCATCCAGTGGGTGACAGTGGACGCCATACTCATCCTGTGGGTGGTATTGGACCCCATACCCATCCTGTGGGTGGTTGTGAGCCCCATACACATCCAGTGGGTGATAGTGGACGCCCTACTCATCCTGTAAGTGGTATTGGACCCCATACCCATCCTGTGGGTGGTTGGAGCCCCATACCCATCCAGTGGTTGACAGTGGACGCCATACTCATCTTGTGGTGGTATTGGACCCCATACCCATCCTGTGGATGGTTGTGAGCCCCATGCACATCCTGTCGGTGGTAGTGGACGCCATACACATCCAGTGGATGATATTGGACCCCATACTCTTCCTGTGGGTGGATGGATGATCCCCATACCCATCCTGTGGGTGGATGTGACCCCCATACCCATCATGCGGGTGGTAATGGACCCCTTACCCACCTAACAGGTTTTAGTGGACCCTATACGCATTCTATAGTTGATATATAGTAGACACCACACCATTTGCAGTAGTTTACCCCATAGACAACATAACATCGTTTTCTGTTAACGTTCCTACAGAACATTCTTTAAATATTTTTAAGGCACAAACTATTGTATATTATATTGATTGGTGAAGCACTGTAATTCTATGTAATAATTTATAGTGCTTATTATAATTTACTAAGAACAACTAATATTTCTCAAAACAAAACTACGAGCCTTCAATAGGATGTAACTGATTTGTAATATTCTAAGAGCATGGACAATAGTAAGTAAATTTCACAACCCATGTGGGACCTGAAAACTACAATTTTCATTATAAGTGAACCAATCACGACTATTCTGCTATCTACGTTGATGGACGGGTACTGTGAGACGTAAATTGGTACGTGAGGAAGAGTTTGGGCCTTGGTAAAAAAGATACCTCGGAATATACCACATATGTACTAAATCACATTCAACATATGGACTTTAAGCATTAAGTCATATATGTGCTGTCTTGTGTGAGGACGGGTTGGTTTATGATTCAGCTACTGGGAACAAAAAGTTCCAGATTGCACGGCCTATAGTGAGTCCATAGTGAACTTAACTGGCACAGGAGCGGGGCTGGTTTTATGGGGATGAGGGAAGTTGTTGTTGATTAAGATTCGCTACTTGGAACAAAACGTTCCAAGTAGCAAGGGCTATGGTGAGCCCGTAGTAGACTTACCCAGAACAGGAGCAGGCCTGATGAGGGATTGATTGATTGATAAAGATTAAGCCACCCAAGAGGTGGCACGGGCATGAATAGCCCATAAGGAGATGAAGGCAATAAATATGCAAGAGAGAGATGAGGAAAAGAAAGTCTTAAGGGAAGAAAAAGCAAAGCAAAAGTTATGAAAGGTAAGATGTGATAAAGGGGATAGTAATAGAAATAAGAGCAAAGGTAACTGCAGAAGGCCTATTGGCCCATACGAGACATCTATTTATACCCACTCAATAAGAAGGGGAGAGTAATAGGAATAAGCAAGGGATCGTAAGAGAAAACAAGGGAAAGAAAAAGGAAGAAGGAAAGAGAAAAAAAGAGGGGTAAGCTTATGTTAGGTCACGTTTGTTAGAAAGTATAGAGCATTTGAGTATATTTATAGCACCGTTTTCTAAGTGGGATTCCACAAGATATTTTATTCTAATTAGTGTTAGTACAAAATCAGCACTAATATTATCTGGATATTGTTTGGGAGTTAGTAAATGATGTCGGCATTTCTGATAACCTGTGCCAGGTGAGTACCGTGGGCTCACCATTGCCTGTGCTGCTTGGAACTTTTTATTACAAGTTGCTGAATCTAAAACAACAACAAATTGCTACAGAAAACTGCGAGAGATCGGCCAGAGAGTAAGGTACCTAACTACAATACTTTGAAAGGTAAGGTAATTTTCGATAGAAGGAACTTAGCCTTTGCGGCTCTAGAACTTGGAAAGGATAAGGATTTAAGATAGGCAGAGGATGGGAATAGTGCTAAGTCCCTTGGACAGTTGCGAAATGAACACCGACCTGCAGAAAGCAAGACTATCAGGCTATCATCCAGCTCAAGTGGTTGGACAAAGGAAATAAGATTCAATATGGCATGACGAAGTTGTGTGAGAGAAAACTTTTATAGTGCCAGGTTTCTGGAAAACTGATTTTAAGTAATTACAGAGTTTCCTGGGAAGGGTAGCTTGGGTTGACTTGAACATTAAAGCTGGATTGTCCATGGGACGTGACGTGTGTTCATTGGTGAGTTACGTGATAATGGAGAACAATGTAAATTCAAATCATAACATTTAAAACTCTTAGTAAAACTTAGAAATCTAGCTTTGCTTATAAATTTCTTAGATTTATCAACAGCATCACAAAATGGATAACAGATTGACTAAAAAACATTATCGAAAAAAAGGATATCATACACAGACGCATTAAACATGAATCAGTCAATGAGGAGCAAAAGTATATGAGAAAAGCAATAAATGACAAAAACTAAATAAGGGAAGTTAAAAGAAATGTATGTAAAGCAGGGTGGACAATAACAAATCTTAAGGATTCTTTCAGATAATTTAAGGGATCATTTTGTAGAAGATGAAAAGTTGAGTTGTATGTAATGAGCAGGTACCAGGGAGAAAGCTATTAATCAAATAGATACTTTAAAGACCAACAGACCAAGAGAAACAAAGTATTTGCCAGGGTTTGTAAAGAATGGAAAGAGAGCTTTATTTAAACCTTGTCTTGCATACTGAGTCAAGAAGAGTAACGGAAGTGTTGGGGGACGCAAATGTTGTGTCGATCTTTAAGAGCTGAGATAGATCACTTGCGGCGAACTGTCATCCATTAAGTTTAATGTCTATTGAAGAAAAATTGCGTCCATTAATAATCGTAAAAGCCATTCCTTTGCATCTTTCAAAACGATGATTAATAAAAGATTTACAATGTGATTTTGCTAAATGCCACGTGATGGAGAGGGAAGGAAGTGAAGGGTAGAGAAGTTGGTGAGAGGGAAGATGTTACAAAACTTGATGCAAGGTGAAAGCGCTAAGGCTGCCAACTATTCAGCACTTGGAAGAGGATGTGAGGGCAAGTAGAGAGGGAAAGAATGGTGCCCAACCACTTGGACCGACTGGGATCGAACGCCGACTTGCAAGAAGTGAACAATTCATTTTGAAAAATGGAAGCCACATGACCAAACCTTCAGCCAGTACTGAGTGATGAGGATGGTCGAGCGATTAAAGTGACGAGGATCGTGTAATGTCAAGTTCATTAACTTGCTAATGCGCTTTGTTAAAAATTCACCCAGTAAACTAGTAGTCTGTTTTATCTAGTTTTCATTTACCCTAGACATATTAACCTATGGCCAAATGTTTTCTACTATTGAAAAAAGGAGACTAACACTACAAGCGTTACTTGGTTTATAACAGTGGTGCAGAGTGAGGAAACTATTAGAGAGTAAAGATGGGGAGAGGGAGAGCGAAGGTACTGAACTGTAGAGATGGGCCCAGATAATAGTGGGCGAGGGAAGATGGTGTTATGTGGACCACCTTTGATATAGTGGCCAGTTAAAGTTATAAGGTAAATAATTCTTCACCACTGTTACAGTTGAGCCTAATTAAATATGAATAGTGCTTAATGCTGGTAAGCCCCTGTAAGGGGAAAAGGGCACGAAAGGGGAAAGAAAGAAAGGGCACAAGAAGAAAACGCAGATGTAATAGCACTCACAAAACAAAATTGTAAGGCATCTTAACAAATAAAGTATTTCTGCAGGACTACTATATGGTAGGGGAAGAGAGGGAAGGGATAGAAGGAGGAGGAGTGGCCCTGCAGATAAAGAACGGCTGGAGTTTCAAAGAGATGGATATCGTGGGTTGTGAAGGATTAAGAGACTACATAACAAGAACCATGACAATGGGTGGGCCTAAGATAATAGTAGCAGTAATTTATAACCCTCCAATAAATGATAGAAGGCCCAGACTGGAGTTTGAAAGAAATAACATGGCAACCATTAATATAATAAAGAGAGCAGCATCAGTGTCTTGCAGGAATGTATCCAGACTCTTAACCATGGGCGACTTCAATCATGAAAAGGTAGACCGAGAGAATGGGGAACCATATGGAGGTGCAGATACATGGAGAGCTGAACTAATAGACGTGGCAACAAGAAACTTTCTCAGACAACTTGTCAAGGGACTCACAAGAATGAGAGGCATGGACGAACCAGCTAGACTCAACCCTGATATTTACCCTGAATGAGTCAGACATAGAAAAAGAAATTAAATTAAAATCAGTTAGTAGTTAGCAACAGTTGATTGATTGACAGTTGAGAGGAGGCCAAAAGAGCAGAGCTCAACCCCTTCAAGCACAACTAGGTGAATACATAAGGGATATAAAAAAGAAGCGCCCATGGGAATGAGTGACCCCAGCATACTGATATTTGAGTATATGGTGGAAGTAGGGATAACCTGTCTAAGGAAGGAATCAGAAAGGAAAAGGCTGGCTTACCAAAGATGAAACTATGATGAGATGAGGGATTTCGTACTGGGAATATCTGGCAAACAAAACTCTGAGAAACCAGTGTTCAAGACATGATGGACTATGTCACTCAGAATTGCCAGAATTCTGCAGACAGGTTTATCCAGTCCCAAAAGGAGAAAAATGAAAAGCAGCAGATGAATCCATGGTTCATTAAGAACACTTTCGCACGGGAGCGACGCAGCATTGCGTCATTTTTTTACTGGACATAATCTCGGTAACGACGCAATGCTGCATCTTTTATTAAAATATTTGCCAAAAATCAGTGTTTTTTTTTAAGACATCAAAGGAAGCAAAGCAATTGAGTACAAAAACATGGAAAAACTGCAGAAATAACATAACTCCTGACAACAGGGAGAGATATCTGCTCTCCCTGACTGCAGGGAGGGTCAGGAACGAGTACCTCAGAGTGAGGAGAGAAGCAGAGAGACAGTATGAAAATAACATCGCAAGTATAGCCAAGACCCAACCAGAACTGTTTCACAGCCACATCCAGAGGATAAGAGCAGTGAGGGGAACAAGTGATGAAAGTAGGGGAGGTGGTGAAAGGTTCAGATGATGATGAAGGGTAGGGGAGGTGAAGAAGAGTACAGATAGTGGTGAAGGGTAGGGGAGGTGGTGAAAGGTTCAGATGGTGGTGAAGGGTAGGGGAGGTGGTGAAAGGTTCAGACAGTGGTGAAGGGTAGGGGAGGTGATGAAGATTCAGAAAGTGGTAAAGGATAGGGGAGGTGTTGAAGAGTTCAGAAGGTGGTGAAGTGTAGGGGAGGTGAATGGAACCGAGGGTATCAGAAATCCGACACATAAGACACTTTACTAGATTACTAACACCAAATATCCAACAAACATAGTTATACTATTTAGTCCTAAAGAGATTACAGAAAATAGGATATCTGTGACGTCATCATCAAAACACATACTCAACACCACAGGTATTCCTTAAACAACAGTCTTGTGATTAAACTTAAATAAAAAGTATTCACTATGACTGGATCTAATATAATTATCCATAAAATTAAAGATACTTTCCTATTGTCAAATAAATTCACACATGGAACCAATTTTCGAGAGATGCTGCTCCAAGAGGGAGCAGTAGAGTCTAGAATGTAAACACAACGACTTCCTGCAAAGTTTTAACAAATGCGACATTGCAAAGATCTCAAAATAGATCGTCCAATAGGGATCCAGCCCCAGCGACCTTATTATCAATATCAGGAAGTGCTGAGTATTCGAATAACCCCCATGTCCCTAAGTGATAAGTGGTCACTTAAATACTATATAGGTTAGTTGGTTAGGATGCTTAAGAACAACAAAACCAAGTGTAAGCCTCGTTATTATAACAACGCAAATTTCACGTATCACAACTGTACTTTA
This sequence comes from Procambarus virginalis, assembly GCA_020271785.1. Taxonomy (NCBI): domain Eukaryota; kingdom Metazoa; phylum Arthropoda; class Malacostraca; order Decapoda; family Cambaridae; genus Procambarus; species Procambarus virginalis. The sequence goes on along the minus strand of WNGS01165470.1, from coordinate 95,083 downwards.
TATGTTATTCTTAGTTTTTATGGGGTAACTTGTTAGCAGGTAAAGTATGATCCGTGAGACAGTTGATGAGCTGAAGAAATCCCAGAAAGCTGTTACACCTACAAGATACTGTGAAGGCGGTCGCCTATGGGATATGGGACGACCGACCGCGTGGTAATCGACATGCAGATAAATGGGCATATATATATGGGAGACAGTTGCTCACCTCGAGCTGAAGTCTTTTAGGGGGCAGGCGGAAGCAATGCGAAGGCTTCTCAGGGGCGAGGTCCAATGGTATAGCTAGCCAATATGGGGTACCGGATAACCTCAGTCCAGGGGGAGTCACTAACAGGTATATCTGCGGTCAGGTGCGGGTCTTCTCTGCCCCCAGGCGTGCTCGAAGGAGATGCGCACAGTTACTGCGCAGGGTCGCCGTCCACCAATCAGGAGCACCTAGCATAAGAGATATTCCCTCTGGCGGGCATTTTGAATGTGGTTCCCTCCATACTCCCCCCATCCCTATAAAACATGGGATTTATTAGAAACTTAATTTAAACTTTGTATGTCCTTTTGGAAAGGACCCTCCACAAGCTTCACATTGACGGGTGGAATGGTATATATATCAACAGAAGAGAACGTTTCTGGTTTCACTAAAAGAAAACATCTAACAATTTAAATTCCGTTTGTGCTTCTTTGTGACATTGTTCATAATTACTGTACTGGCATGGTGTTGGTTGATTTAATTCTTGTGATTGAACGAGGTAGCACTATTTTTGTGCACTGGACTGATCATGATTTATTTACACTACACACTACATTGCAGCTTTTTTTCTTTCTTTCAAGATTCACTCCTAGAGATTCACCCTAATAATGGTCCTCACACCTAAGAGCTGCTCCTTGGTTATGGTTCCTTCCTTTACAGAGCAACACTTTCCACACATCTCACCCCCAGGATCCCAAGGGAAAACAATTGGGTCTATGCCTTCCAGAAATTGACCTACTGCTAGTTTTTCTTTTACTTTCTTCTGAGGACGCATTTTCGAATTGTGTTTTAAAAAGCCCTGCTTCCTTTACGGAATTGGCTCCTTCCTGCAGTTCCTCCTGCTATAATTACATTTCCCATTGAGCAGCTCCTGTAATCTAACTTCTCCTTTAAAATAAAATGAGGAGACACCCTCATGTGTTTGTTCTGGATTCAGAATTAATCTTCCTGAAAGTTGGATGTTCAACAGAGTCACTTCCTGATCCTGGCTTGTTTGTGCAGTAAAGGCAAGGTTCTGAAGTGCCACTTCTGTCCCGCACTAGAGCACTGAAAGAACTTCACCTGATGTGTTTCCACCTAGCGCAGTCAAACTCTGCTGATCATCCTTGTCCGTATCTGCTACTTCTGCCCCTGAGTCTGATACAATACTAATGTCTGAACGAGTACTATCTTCTAACCCCTCCCCTGAAGGTTGGATATTTGTTTGGGCAGTCTCCTGCCCTTGATCAGGTTGTTCTACTAGTGTGTGGTCCTGAAGTGTGCTCACTTCCCTGGTCCTACACTCTAGCATTGAGGGAACCTCAGGTGGTGAGCTTTCAGGCTGCATAGATGAAACCTGCTGACCCTCTGCAGTGTTATTCAAAGAGGAAAAGTGAATATCATTGACTTTTAACATCAGATTACTTACAAGATTTCGGGGACATACCCTAGGTAGACGTTGCGGGCCTGGTGGTGGCTAGGTCGGATTTAGACCTGTTGAGCCGACCCATCCATGTTTAAAGACGAATTCGCCTCGTTGAATGAAACATGAAACTTATTGTCGGCATGTTTCCCCTGTTTGCGGCCTTCATCCCAGCAACCCTAGGATCTTTGGCAGTCGCGAGCAAAGTGACCTTCGTCCCCCACAGAGATAACAATCATTACTCCTCCTAGGTGATGGGGTGCGACGACCACGAGGTGACAAAATAGCGATTGAAAGACGCCTCAAACCCTCACATAAATCGTCCAATTTGCCACGAACCCCCTGAGATTCCCGAGACCACTTCGTCTAATTTTGCATCCATACCTGCAACTTTGTCTTGTTTTTTATCCGTACCAGCAAAAGAGGGAGAACATGACCCAGCATTTCTTTGCCGGGAGACCCCGTTACCATGATCTGATATGCTAGTGGCCGGTGTTGAATCTGGAGATTTTGTGGGCGTGCGTGAGCAGAGGCGAGACGCAACACTACTCCAGGGTCTCTGTTCGTATCGGGAAGGTCTACCCACGGCATTTATCCGCACTGCTGGGCCTTGGGACCTCTTCTTATAGGAACCATATGAAGATTAACCTGCTGACCCGTGAATAGCAACAGAATTATTCTGAAAAGTCTGAGCCCAATCAATGGCTTTTTCCATGGAAGAAATGTTAGCGTTGGAAATATATTCCGCTAAACGCTTATCCAGCAAACCTTGGCCAAATCGCATGATTGCCATCTGCTCTTCTTCTCCCCTTTCCAGATGTTTGTAGGCTCGATGAGCCCCAAATGCTGGACTCTATCAGCCCATTCTAGAATTTCCTCACCAGGCTCATGGTGGTTCTGAGAAAATTTCATTATTGCCACGTCCAAAACCTCCCTATCCCCAAATCGCTTTACAAGTTTATGTATCATGCGAGTATAATCAATTGATGGTTCCCGGTCTAGTATCCGGTTGTAAAAATCACTGGTTTTGCCTTTAAGACACCAACCAAAATTTGTTAGAGAAGTAGTAGCGCTCTAATCTTTTTTCACTGCATAGGATGTGAAACGGCGATAGAACGGAGTCCAATCAGATTTACCATCATAATCGAGCTCCCGAGGTGGTGGGCAGAATGAATCACTCCGTCGGCCATGACCGGTCTACCGGCTAGGAGAAGTGGAGTCATCAGAATCAGAATTCTGGGAGTTAGCCGACAACCTTCGAACTGGGCGACGAGCAGAATGAGATGACCTCATAGTTGAAATATGCCCCTGTCTCAGAAAATGAGAACTATGCAACCCATGGGTAACACGAGGAGGAGACACATGTCTGACCTGACTGCGTGCAGCTGCACCTCCAGAAGCAGCGCAGGCATTCCCATCGGTTGATGGTGAGTTTGAACGTCCCTTGGCATTTGCTTCTAGTATTGTGTTGGAGATCGAGCCCTGAGGGGGCGGGTCCATGTCAAAAGATATGGCATTCAACAAGGGAGTTGTAATCTTAAGGTGAGAGATATGGTGGATGTTGTCTGCCGTGATTGTGAGTGTGTGTGTCTAAATCTTACAATTCGATTGGCCAGTGTGTACGACACTCCAGATAGTGCTATTAGGTCACCAACAGACGCCGAGTTTATGTGTATGCGGGGCATCTTGCAGTAATGAAAAGCCGAAGCTCAGAAATATTCTTGTGCAGAATGTAGTTCACAGCAAAGTTAACCACCATCCAATAAAAATAAGACACGCCAGGGAATAGACCTTAATTCTAGGAATGATCAAGCATAATATTCTACATCCAAGAATGTACCTAATGGATGCGGGTGACTCTTAGGAAATATTCAGTATGTTTGAGGTGACCGTTCACTGTGTCAGTTTAACAAATGGAGAAAAAACAAGGTGGCCCCAATACTTAGGATTACCTGAACCCAATGTTATTCACTACCAAAATGTTCAAAACTTAGATCACACTTGGTATGGCCGAGAACACTCAATAGGAATGGATAATCGTAAGTTCGTACACTTAACTTGATCATGTACTTAAATCTAAGGATCATGCACTTAAATTTAGGGTTATGCACTTAAATCTAGGATGTGTCAATATGTGACACTCTTACAAGTACAAGTTAGGAGAGAACACTTATCACTTATTTATAAATATTTCTCTAGTTACTATAGAAATATCCCATGAATTTATGTTTTCCTAAAAAGTGGAAATTTGCAAATCATAATGTTTCAAGTTTTAATATTTTAGTATTTCAATTATATAAATTCATTAGTATCCTTCGCTTAAATCTAAGGTATATCAGTATATTTCACAAATGTATTTCAGGTAAATTTATTTAGCTTCACTTAAAACTAAGTTTATGTACTTATGTCAGTATCTACCAATGTATATATATTTCAAAGTTCATACACCTTTTAAATAACCAAAACATGTATTTCAGGTGCATGTATTTAGCTTCACTTAAAACTAGGTTAATGCACTTATATCTATATCTACTGATGTATATATTTTTCAAAGTTCATGCACCAATTAAATAACCAGAACATGTATTTCAGGTGAATGGAAACTTGATAGTGCATACAGGGTAGAAATCAGGTCTCCTTTAATCAGTTCTAGGTACACCAACACTCGTTTTCTTGACACATGTCTCCCTGGAGTCATATATATGAGGAAAGTTCGTGCAGCCAATGTACAATACAGCACAACGAGGTGCCACAAACACTTTTGTATAGCTGAGGACACTTGATCCTCCACGTCCGTGAGTAAACAATACCACTGAACCCGGATACGCTCGTGAACGGCGGGGCTGAATCCGTGAGTTGGTAACCTCTTTTCCTCTTCTTAATAAAACAACAAAAATTGCAGAAAAACTTGGAATTATGAGGTAGAATATCAAGAAGAATAGCAAATGCAAAGCAAACTCAAGATTCAAGCTTAGTGGTAAGTGAATTGAAATTGAAATTGAAGTAAGTTTATTGAGGTAAAATACACACAAAGGGATGAGGTAGCTAAAGCTATTCTCACCCCGTTCAGTGCATCGTGTTAATACATACGTAGACACACAACATAAAGAATAAACATATTGCCGAACATTCTGAGAGATAAATATATACATTTCCTCCTTTACACAAGTAGTATGGCATCAAACGTTCACACAAATACTTTTATGACCTAGGTATACTGTATAGACAATTTGCAAGAGACATGCAGATAATTCAACAAAAGATTACAGTCTTGGTGCAAAATTCTTATATCTCTCAAGAATATCATCAACCTTTCCGTTGTGACACATCCAGGCTATTTGTTCAGGAACAGTCCTTATCTCAGTGTTTCTATATACATTAATCAACAGACAATCAAGAACATAATGGGCAAGGGTGTGAGACCTTAGCATACCACATAGTTTACACTTCGTGTCATTATCATGAACACCTATCCCATATTCCCAGTAATATTTGTACCCAATCCTGAGCCGCATGTGCACAGAGTCACTCCAAGCATTTCTCCTTTTACCATAAGTGAAATGGGTGTTTTGACTCACATACATGTAGTGTTGCATGGTTTGACTTCCCTCGTACATTATACCTCTCCTCGCCACTTCTGCCTGTGCCTGAATCTAGTGGTAAGTGGCAACGCCAACTGGTGGGACGGACGCCAACTGGTGGGGCGGTCGCCAACAGGTGGGGCGGGCCGGCAAGTCGGAATGCCAACTGGTGGGACGGACGCCAACTGGTGGGGC
>WNGS01165470.1:44386-62705 GCA_020271785.1 Procambarus virginalis | reverse complement strand
GTCTACCTGAGACAGGTAGCGGGCATTACCAATGGCATCCAAAATGTCGTCTATTTTTTTGCCGTGAGGTTTGGGTACCAGGATGCATGGTGAGGCCCAGGGGGACTCACAGGGGGTAGCCAGTCCATGGTCCAAGAGATACTGTACCTCAGCCCGCATGACTTCCGTTTTGCTCGGGCTGATTCGGTAGAATGGTTGGCGAATCGGCTGGGTGTCAGGTAGCAGTTGGATGTCGTGCTGAGTTACAGTACACTCTTGGGGGTCATCTCGAAACAACTCTTGATATTCTCTGACGAGTTTGATTAGTGGAGCACTATTATCGTCCTGAAAATGATGTTGAAGGTTAGTAAGGATTTCCGAGTTAGAGAGCGCTGTCTCAGTGTCAGTGCTCTCGGAAGGAGAAGCAGGGAAGGTCTCACTGTGGCTGTATGGACCTGTAAATGAGGTGAAATTGGTTAACACAGTGGGAGGAACCCCATGGTAGGGCTTGAGTAAATTAATGTGGCACAGCTGGGTCTTCCGCCGCCTATCGGGGGTCTCGAGAACGTAGTTGAAGTTGTTCCGGCACTCCTTAACACGGTAGGGTCCTGAGAACCTGTTCTGTAAAGGAGAACCTGGGATAGGGAAATAGGCAAGCACTAAGTCTCCTGGTGTAAACTTCCTTACTTTACAGTGCCGGTCGTAACGAGTCTTCATCCTCTCCTGGGCTTTCTGTAGGTTGTTGCTGGCAAAGGAATGGACCCTCTCTAGAATGTGTCGGAGATTTTGAAGATACTGGGGCACACTCTGATGCTCACTGAAGGTGTCATCACGTAGAGAATCCTTGAAAGCCTTGAGAGGTGTACGGCACTTACGTCCGTAGAGCATCTCATAAGGAGATACTCCTAGTGACTCGTTGGGAAGACTTCTGAAAATACACATGATGAGATCAATTTGCCTATCCCAATCCTTTGAGGTCTCATTACAGAACTTTTTTAAGAGTGCCTTGATGGTTTGATGACTACGCTCGAGAGAACCCTGTGAAGCAGGATGATAGGGGCTGGACAGTACCTGTTTGATGTTGAACTCCTCCAGAGTCCGTTTGAAGAGATCACTGGTGAAGTTGGTACCACAGTCGCTCTGAATCTCCCTCGGAAATCCATACTGGGTGAAGATTTTCAGTAGATTCTTCACCACTGTAGCAGCTGTAATATTTTTTACTGGAACTGCTATCGGAAATCTGGTGGTAGGACACAGGATGGTTAAGATATATGCGTTGCCTGCACTGGTCCGAGGCAAAGGACCAACGCAGTCGATAATGAGCTTGTGGAACGGTTCCTCAGGCACCTGGATGGGTATCAGTGGTGCTCTGGGAATGGAAACGTTCGGTTTCCCGGCTAACTGACACACGTGGCATAATTTGACATAAGTTTTGATGTCGTTTACCATACCTGGCCAGTAGTAGTCTTGTCGAATTCCATGGTAAGTCTTGTTGAACCCATAGTGTGACAAAGCGCCGTGGGCCAGGTGTAGAATCGTGGGCCGCAGGCTGGTGGGAATCACTAGTTGTTCAACGTTTGCCCAATCGTCCTCGTCCTTCAGTTTACTGGGTCTATACCTGCGATAGAGTATTTCGTTCTCCATAAAGAACCCAGGAACACTGTCGGATTGGGTTTCAGCCTGAAAGAATAATGGTGTCAATGTAAGATCATCTCTCTGTAACTTACGGAACTCCACCGCGGTCAGGTTAGGGGGTAGTTTCGAAGGGTCCTGAGGGACAGCGGTAGCAGTAGAGTCGGCTGGCTGTGGACGTGCAGCTTGAGCACGGGTGGTCACCATAACAGGAGGAGAACCTTCATCACTCTCTTGAACCTTTACTGGGAAATGTTCAAAAATCGGGTTATCCACCACAGAGTTGCTTACCTTGGATATGTCCTTGACGATCAGGTTGTTTGGTTGTTGGTCTTCTGCCAAGTCGTTGCCCAGGAGAAGTTGCACTCCAGGCATGGGAAAAGGCTTTTCCCTGACGGCGACTTGGACTTCACCGGTCACGAAGGGACAATCCAGGTAAACTCGGGCAAGTGGATAAGGAGTTGTAGCAGTAAGGTCAGTGATGAACACAGTCTCTCCTGTGTAGGCGACGTTGGGCACAGCCGATTTCAAGACGATCGATTGTAGAGCCGCTGTGTCCCGTAGGATCTTAAGTCCGAAACGTCCCTCTGAATCTGAACCGTGGGTAGAGATAGTTCCTGGATATAGATGCTTGGTAAAGAGAGAGAGATCATTAGCATGAACACCAACATTCATTACAGGCTTACCGGACTTAGGGTGAGTAGTTTTAGACTTAGGGGGTTCGACGTTACCTTTAGATTGGGACTTACCACATTTGTCAATGGTGTGTCCATATAATCGACAATACCTGCAGTACAGTTGAGAGGTACCTTGATCTGGGCTCGCTTTCTCGTAACTGTACCAAGACTTCTTGCTGGTAGGATCTGGAGTCAGCCGGTGGATGAGGCTGTAAGTGTCAGCTGACTTCGCACACTTCACTAACTCCGTCTCTTCCTTGTCTGCTAAGTATAGGCGGACAGGAGGAGGTACACGTCTCAAAAATTCTTCAACCAGTATGAGGTTGACAAGTTCTGAAAAAGTAGAGACATGTGCTGCCTCCAGCCATTTCATGAAATATCTTTGTTTGGTGTTAGCAAATTCTAAGAAGGTGGTGGTACTTGCCTTGACGTAGTCACGAAACTTTCGTCGATAGCTTTCGGTGGAGAGAAGGTAGGCGTCCAACACAGCTTGTTTCAGGGTGGTGTAGTCGTTTTCCGAAGCCAAAGTGCTGAGTGTGACTGCTGCTCTACCTGTTAAATGTACTCTGAGAAGGGTAGCCCATTGGTCGTCAGGCCAATTAAGTTGAACAGCAAGGGTCTCAAAAGTGGTAAAGAACACATCAACCTCCGTTTCGAGGAACGGGGGCATTAACTTACTTGCATGGGAGATATTGAAACTGGGAGGAAGACTAGCTGCCGCTTGTTGGAGTTGAGCTTGGTGTGCAGCGTCCCTCGTGAGTTCTCGGTCACGACAGTTTAGAGCTGCTTCTGCCTGTCGTTGGTCGTGTTCCCGTTGTATCTCTAGTCGCTGTTTGTATAAGGCCAACTCACGTTCTTGCTGTCCTTTGAGGAGTAGGGCCTCCCTTTCACTTTCTTCCTTCCGGATGGCAGCTGCTTCCTTGCCAGGGCTGCCTCACGCTCCTTGAGGCGGATTTCTCTTTCTTGTTGTTCTTTTCTAATGGCAGCTTCACGCGCTTGTTCTTCTTTCTGAGGGCAGCTTCACGCTCTCTGCTTGCAGCTGCTTCTTGTTGTTGCTGTAGCTCGATCTTGGCAAGTTCCAATTTGAGCTTTATCGCTCTCAAGTCATCCTTATCTAAAATAATGTACTGTTCATGAGTAGAAGAATCTATAATACCTTCATCAGCAAGGTGATCCAGTATCATATTATTAATGGCAAATTTGTTGGCTCCATCAGGAACTTCTAAGTGATACTCATGTGCAAGAGTTAACAAATCGACCCTCTTAGCGTGACGTAAGGTCCCTATTTCACTTTCTGGATCTGCTTTGAAAACTTGTAAGCGGAACATGGTGAAAATATAGCAAAACAAAGGAGACGAATATAGTGAGAATATGGCGAGTGTCAGAAACAGGAAACGTGGCAACTGATACCTATCCTGTGGGGAATTATTAATAATTAAAGTTAATTCAAGATGGTAAATGAATAAGGTCGCAGGAAATCTTGTACCTGGTACTCACTATGGGAGGATAAAGGCAAGAAAATCCTACTAATTAGTGAAAACTAAGTTTAAAATACAAGTGAAACACTAAATGGCTTCAAAATAAATGAGGTAGTCCAAAAAATGTAGTCATACCTTGCCAAGTCACTATAGAACATAAGCAATGGTACCCACTGAAATTGAATATGGTATTTACAGAATTAGCGAACTTTGTGCTCAAAAGAAAGAACGCCAATTCCCTACCTTTTGGTAAATACCATCAGTCTGACCGACGAGTAGGGGTGCGAGTGTCAACTGGTGACGAGAACTATCGGCGAGGTCCCAATTCGCCAATAATAGTTCGTGCTAGAGGATCTAAAGCCCTCTTTTTCCTCCTTGAGTCGGATTGCAGGACTTGGGTGCTATTGACCCGGAGACAGACCACAGTACCAGGGTACCTATGTGATAATCTGTCAAAAAGTGAGAAATATCTGGGGACAAAGATGTTAAACACGGAGGATAACACGGAAGGGGGAGACGACCAATTAAGAGTATGACTGCGGCCTACAGTCACCACGTAATCCAAAGTTGTCTCACTCTCACCATATGCTATTCCCGTAATGTACAATATACACAGCACCATATAAAATAAAGAATGATTAATGTGAATAATGGAAGCAAGGGAAATGAAAGCCAAGTATGCTTACCACAATTACCAATACCTGAGTGAAGCTCCGTGGACAGGCCCCCATTTATATGTGACGGTAACGAGTTGGAAATGGTGGTCGGCAGTCTTCCAACTAGCAGGTGTCAGTGCTGGGCCACATATAATATATAAAAAAAAGAAAAGGAAAAAAAAGAGAAAAAAAAATGACTGCGTGATTGGTAATCTGTGGTAAGGTCGGAAATACAAAAGACAATAATAAAAAATGGATTTTAATAACAATAAAAAAACACAAATTGAAACAAATGCAAAATCTTGGCTTACTGGTAAAAATGTCAAGTGGAAAAAAATACATAAACATGAAAATAGATTACGTTAATGGGGAGGAGAATTGACATACAAAAGTAAATAAAATATGAATGCTGGAATATATGCACTAACTATAAACCTCTATTTGACCACACAAGGTGAGTCACTTAGGAGTTCATATCTTGCGAGCACACAATATTCTGGCTGGCAGAAACGCAAGGGACTCCAACAATAACTGGCGAGGTCTTGTGATTGGCGAGGAGCCGGAGTGGAGTGTTGGTTGGCGGCCAATGAGGAAGCTGGATGGCCGCAAGTCGCTAGTTAGGCAGTTGAAGGGTTCGGCGCGTCGACCAGGTGCAGCAGGTGCTGGAGTCGGGGGGAGGAGGGAGTTGCTGGTACGTGTGGCTATCTTAATATGTACGTTTAGCCACTACAAAACGTATCTTGTATATTGATGAAGACAGGATGAGTCGGAGAAATAGCAGGCTAAATCTCTGATAAGAGATTATCGTCACAATATATTGTTGGAAATTTCCAACACTAATAATCTACTATTGTATTATAATAAATTATCATCATTACACTAATTACAGTAGTTATTAATACCACTAACGGTAGTGTTAATATAATTTAATCTGAGCCTATTGCTGATAATATGACTCCCGATCATCTAAAACCGAGAGTTATTAATTGAAATTATTTAGTAACAGTTTTATCTGTTACGATCGAATGCTATGGAGAGTATAAATATCATCTCCATTTCTCGTTTGAGATCATTTATCGAGAATGTGATAATTATTAAATCCCTATAATTGCAACCCAGTTCCAATTAATGCATTTCATCCATAATTGCACAGAAAAGAATAATTCGTGATTAAAAATTTCTGTGGTGAATGCGGAGTGGGTTGAGGGAGAAGGCAGACGCCATTACACACGAGGCAGCTCTGGCATAGAGAGTGGCGAGACGCATGGTGGTGACTGGGGAGTTCTTATCGACAAGAATTACGTTGATACCCAGTTAACAAGTAACAATTGCTTATCCACGTGCTCTCTAGTGCCCAGCCAGTTAATAACGCGTCAACAATTGAAGCCACGACCCGTAATTACGCGTGCACCGCAGTGAACGCTTGGGACTGGCTGACGCGATCTCGGCAGACTTCAGTATTTAATACGCTCATGTTAAGTATATATTTCTGGTCTGATGCATCACTCGAGATTGTATATTTATGAGTAGTCTGTCGTTAGGATGTGTAACCAACAACCACACAACGTTAGTAAATTTCTTTATTTTTCTCAGTTTCATGAATACTTGAAATAATTCGTAGCCTAATCAAATGCTACTTTAATTCTCTTGATTGCAGCATGTATACGAGGAGCCAGCAAGTTGTTTCTCATCAGTCGTGTTATTCGTCTCGAGTTCTTTCTTTGTGGAGATCCTGTGATCATGAGGACAAATGACGAAATGATGTTACAGAAATCGTCTTAAAGCTAAGTCATTTTTCGTACAAATTTATTTAATGATTATTCATTCCTAGATAATTCATATAGGATCTTTACAGTATATAATTATTACCAGAATTTATGATTTGGTAATTAATGTGTTTTGCTCTGACTGTTGCTCAGTAATTCATAATTTTAAATATTCATAATTTGAGTTATCATATCTTTGAATCTATTGTAGTTTAGATTTATCATGTTATTAACTCAACAATGAACTAGTGACGAACCACACTGGTTCCTAGATATATATGAACTTCTAGAAATAACCCCCCAATGTTGATATTTGAGGCTTTGGCTTTAATTATTAATACAGTCTTCATTATTTTCAAGTGATTATTCATTGAATTAGTTTCCATAGACACTGGTTCTCTAGTGTCATTCTAATGATTACTATTATTCGTTTTCCCTCTTTTCTCAAAAGTGGGTAGTCCTTTGATTTATTTTTAATACAATAATCAATTAATTTAATATATGAGTTCAAGCCCCAGATACTCAACATTTTGGTCCTTCAAACCGGATACCAATTAACATTAAACTATATCGGTTCTCAGAGATCAAAACAAAATTTTGGTCCTTATGAACCGGTTACACACCAATTTTTCCTGCTTATACCTCAGTGCATACATTATACATTCTTGTGCTGACTCTACCAAGGGTGGGATTCAAACAATATAGTAACTCTGATTAGAGTGTTTCCATATTAATTATTTGTGTATTCATTTATGTGTGTGATTTTGAGTGCTGCTGAATGATCACCATTACATCTAATGGTGATAAGGAAGAGCTAGCCGGATGAAAGTTAATGGTGACATGCAAGCACCACTCAAAATCTTTAGCTACTTATTGTTAGGTAGTACATTTAACCTCAAGTGAGGTAGAGTTTAATTTAGCCAGAATTAATTTAGCCTATACTCAGTATTAATTATCAACTAGTGAACAAGTATCCCAGCTTCATTAGTAATACTCATTCAAGTCCTATGAAATTTGGACTTAAAGCTAACATGGCTACTCCTGAACAATTAAGGAGAACCTATATTGGCCTCAAAGGTCATTTAACTAGTCTAATTAATAAGTCTGATAGCTTGTCTAAAGCAACTGCCATTGATTACTATCTACTAGAAACATCAGTGAGAGTAGCTAATCTTAAATTTGATCAAGTTAGATCTGCAATTCAGTCTTAGTCTTATCTCGACTCACTGAATGCAACTGCAACTGATCCTGATGAACTAGATCAAATTATAGCAGATATTTCCCAGTATGAAGATGAGACTCAAGATGAACTTGATGTACTATCCAATATAGTAAAACATCAGTCCAATACAAATACTACTATGTCTCAATCCAGTAATCAATTACCTGAGGTTCGTCTACCTACTTTAGACTTACCTACATTTGCAGGGCTGGATGAAGAAAATTCGGACACCTTTTGGACTTCATTTGAAGTTCATATCCATAACAGGTCTTCTCTTGACCCAGTTTCTAAATTCTCATACCTGATTAGTCTTCTCAAAGGCGAGGCTAAAAAGGTCATAAATAACCTAGCTCTCACTGAGAGTAATTACGAGGAAGCTATAAAACTACTGAAGTTGAATTATTGCAACAAGGAGATGAGTATAGCTAACCTTTATTACCAGTTGCTAGATCTGAATGCACCAAGTAACAGACCAGACTCACTTCAAAGCTTCAGGCTAGAAGTAGAGTCTCTGGTGAAGGCCTTAGGTACTAAAGTTGATGTACCAGCCTCAGAATGGTCAATCAAGTTGCTTTTGCAGAGGAAATTGCCTCGAAATATCTTAGCAGAAATCTGCTCACACTATAAAACCGAGTTTCTCACTCTCGAGCAAATATTCAAGGGGCTGAGAATAACGGTTAACAGGTTGAAGACTCATGATAAGATTAAACCTGAGTCTAAACGACCTAACATTGACAATTCAGTCAAAACCAAATCGACTTTGAATAAGTCCAATAAATTCAAACCTAAGACTACTCCATCCACTGGAAAAGGGAGTGGTAATGTAGGTATTTATTCTGTATCTCCCTCTGACACTACAACTGATGTGTCTACTAAAAGGACAAATTCAGCCAGAGATAGAAAGTGTCTGTTCTGTGATCAAGAACATTTCACCTACAAATGCACTGTTTATCCTAACTTTAATACCAGGATTAAACAACTCCAAGAATTACACAGATGCACCAAGTGCATGGGTTCTCATGATCCCAGTAAATGTGTTGTGCAGCTACGGTTATGCAGTAGATGCAACAAAGGTGTACATCATTATGCCTTATGTAGAAAAACTTCTATACAATCTGTGACACCTAGGGAGGATTCTATGAATTCTACCACAGTACAATATTGCAAGGTACATCAAGAAATAAATGTACTTGCTACTGAGTCAGTCAATAATACCACTGCCTACAGCTCAACTCAAACTAATTGACAGGAAATCTAGAGTTAACACTAGAGGTCTCTTTGATCAAGGATCACAGAAAACCTTCATCACACAACAATTAGTCGAGCAGTGAAAATTAAAACCTGCCAAAAGTGTGAGACTGAATATTTCTGGGTTCTTGACTAATAGTAGACCTCGTGAATACCAAGTAGTCAAGGTGTTAGTGAGACTTGGATCTTCCACTAGTCCAATACAAACGGTAGTAGTAGATAAACTTCCTTCAGACCTGCAGGTCACAGGACTAGCTCGCACTGCGAGATATCTTAAACGAAACCGCATGAGGCTAGCAGATTACAAAATAAATTCTGACTGCCTCACAGATGTTGGTATACTTATAGGTGCTGACCATTATTATAAATTTATAACTGGATGCACCAGACAACATGGAATGAATTTGTTGTCATCTGCTGGAGGCAAGTTGCTTACTGGACCGGTGCTTTTCCAACAAAACCCAGCGTCAACCAACAAACAAGCTAACAATTCAATAGTGGTGTGACTAGGCTTGGAACAGTCACCCCTACATTTCAGAGAAATATCTGAAGATAATGAGTCTGATCCATCTGTACATCGTCTGTGGGATTTAGACACTTTGGGTATTGTCCCTGAACAACCAAGTCCTGATAATACGTGGACTTACCAGCAATATCTGGACACAGTTGTCTATAAAGACAAACAATACTGGGTGAGACTGCCATGGAAGTTGAATCATCCACAACTTCCAGTTAATTATTTCATGGCAGCCTCTCAATTACAGTCACAATTAATACGGCTGAAGAAACAGCCAGATCGCTATGCTGGCGTCGGGTCACATTCCTGTTGCATTCAAGTCAGCCAAGATGATATTCATTCCTAAACCCAAGAAAGACCCCCACCAACCTGGCAACTACCATCCAATCTCCCTCTTAGACACAATAGGCAAGTGCTTTGAAAAAATCGTGTCAAACCGTCTTAACTACTACATGGAGTACAACAACCTCTTCACTGAAAAACAGTTTGGCTTTCGTGCACATAGATCAACCCAACAGGCAATAAACATCATCTATGATGCAGTAAGCTCAATTCGCAAGCAAAAACAGGTAGCTTTGATTGCGACGAGGGACGTACACAAGGCCTTCGACAGCCTTTGGCATGATGGTCTTGTGTACAAACTAGCAGACTTACCAGCGCAAAACTGGACCCTCCTCAGGCTGATCAGAAATTTTCTAAAGAATAGGCAAGTTACCCCCAACTTCAAGGCGAAAGAGGCCGCAGCCTTCACCCCAACAGCTGGAGTCCCCCAAGGGTCATGCTTGAGCCCCGTTCTCTTCAACATCTTTGTGAACGACCTGCCCCAGCCAGAATATAGGGACACCATCATCGTGCAATTTGTGGACGACGTAACACATGTAATAACATCCAACCCAAGCAGCCAAGCGGCCAAACATGCAACTGTAACCTGCAAGGCAAATGTAGAACTAGCCAGGACTGCTAACTGGGAAAGGAAATGGAAGATCACCACTAACCCAGAAAAGATCCAATTAAGCACTGTCGGATGTATGGCCTTCTCAATCGAAAATGAGGGAGGGATAAGAATCAGGGGCGAACCCATAGCCATCTCAAACTCCAACACAGTGCTCGGATACAACTTCAACAGGCTACTCAACTCCTCCCAGTTTGTATACCAGAAGACAGCAATGGCTCGAGGTTTGCTGGCGAGGCTCTTCCGCTTCAAGCAAGCCCCATCCCACATCAAGCTCCACCTGTACAGAATGATTATAAGGCCTAGCCTTGAATACCCTTACGTCCCCCTGAACCTCACCAACAAATCCAACATGCTGAAGATCCAACGGGTACAAAATAAGGCACTTCGCTTTGCGGAGGGCCTGACACTGATGGATAGGGTAAGAACTGACCAAATGCATGAAACGCTCAACATGAAGCCAATGAACATCAGGCTCAGCTACCTGGCCAGAAGACAGCTGTACCGCATGAAGAATATGTATATCCCAGACCCCGAAGATCCCTACGTAGCAGAAAACACCACCAGCAACTACGAGATCCGCGAACCACCACACAGAACCAGAAAAATCACTCTCCATCAAAAAGTGATCAGACACATCCACGATGAGGCCTTCCCAAGACCTCAAATACTTAGCAGCCTGCCACACGACCCTGATGAGTGGCCCATCCTGGATCCGATCTACACCAAATGAAGAATAAAGGAAATAAATAAATAAATAAAAAAAAAACTACTACAAAAAAAATATAAAACCAAAAAACCATTTGTCGTGATATCAGAAGTGTGACTACCCTGATGTTGTTAAGATTAACCTCCCTCAGCCAACTCCATCGGCTCTAGTGCTTTAGGACACCAACAAGGTCACAAACACTAGCCCCCCCAGCCAATGTACTGACAACCCAGCATAACACATACACAAACAAACGACACATACACATATGTCAACCCATGGTGGACAGGCCACCGAACTTTCAATCTTCCTCTCTCTCTACACCCGCATCCTCTTCCTGAATTTCATCTCCCCATCCCTCTACCTCCCCCATCCTTTCCAAGCCCTTTGGACATCAAAGCGAAAGCCAGATAAATTTAATATGTATCATCAATTAATTCAGCAACAACTCGATAGTAAATTTATCGAAGTTGTTGATAATGATGATCGAAAAACTGGTCACTATTTACCCCATCACGCTGTGGTGAATGATTCATTGACAACGCCAATACGTATTGTTTTCAACTGTAGTGCCAAAGTGAAGGCAAACAGCGTGTCTTTGAATGAATGTCTCCAAACAGGACCTAGCCTAACACAAAGGTTACATGATGTATTGTTACGATTCTGTACTGGTATTTTCGCTTATACTGCTGATATCAGTAAAGCTTTCCTTAGAGTAGGCTTGCAAGAGGAGGATCGTAATTACACCAAATTTCTCTGGATTAAGGATCCCCTGGATCCTGACAGTGATGTCATAACCTACCGGTTTGCCTCAGTGCTATTTGGAGCGACATCTTCACCGTTTTTACTTCAAGCCACGTTAGATACACATTTGAAGAAGTCATATAGCCCTTATAAGGCAGAGATCAGTGACAACTTGTATGTCGATAATTTCCAGGGAACTACTAATGACAAATCCAAATTGGTAGAAATTTACCATGAGGCTAACCGTGAGTAAGAAAGGAATTAATATGATTGATCTACAATTAAATAATATTAGTAAATTACTATTGTTAATACAAGAATCATTTATTAGAATATTGAAATGAAGAATATGTGTTGAATATTTCCAACACGGGGTTAGTTAATTAAGTTCAATAATATGTAATAAAAATTAGTGGTTATTTCTTAGTAAGAATGAATTAAAGTCTTATCAGATAGTAGACTTCAACATTCATTTGAGTACCGATGTAGAACACGGTAGTAACCTAACCAAACTTGTGGTCTCATGCTCATGGCATCGTTACGTGCAGGATGAACAATTAAGTCGGTCATGTGGTTTCTTGTATCTGAATAACTCCAGATTAGTAACTACACGTGTCAATTTACCTGCCAGTGATATTTTACACAATAAAATTTGTTACACATAAAATATTCAGTGTACATGTAAATTATAATATTCTGGAATTGAAGTTGAAATTAATTGCTCACCCTTGGTTTTTGATTGGGTCAGTGCCTTCCCTGGATATAATGATATCGATGTGTGAATAAATTGTAGTTCACAAATACTCAGGATAGCAACACATCACGTTTGAGCCATTCTGGGTTAAAATGGCTACTCCCACTCTCCCTCCCGCATCTTCTCCAGATGCGTTTTTATCAAGAAGTGGAAAGAGGGTTTATATTTAATTTATTTTAGTACTGATAATTAGATTTGTTCCCGAGAAGTGTTTTTGTGATGTTTGCAGTCCAGAGACTGATGTTTTATGATAAATTCACAATATTATTAGCTAGTAAATTTCATTTGTTTATCTGGGAATTATATCTCGTTTTCTGGCAAGAGACACCTAAACATAGTTTTCTTATTTTGACCAAGCCACAAACTAGAAAGTAAAGAGACGACGACGTTTTGGTCCATCCTGGACCACTCTCAAGTCGATTGTGATGAGGGAAGTTGTTGTTGTTGTTTAAGCAACCCGTCCTCACACAAGACAGCACATATATGACTTAATGCTTAAAGTCCATATGTTGAATGTGATTTAGTACATATGTGGTATATTCCGAGGTATCTTTTTTACCAAGGCCCAAACTCTTCCTCACGTACCAATTTACGTCTCACAGTACCCGTCCATCAACGTAGATAGCAGAATAGTCGTGATTGGTTCACTTATAATGAAAATTGTAGTTTTCAGGTCCCACATGGGTTGTGAAATTTACCTACTATTGTCCATGCTCTTAGAATATTACAAATCAGCTACATCCTATTGAAGGCTCGTAGTTTTGTTTTGAGAAATATTAGTTGTTCTTAGTAAATTATAATAAGCACTATAAATTATTACATAGAATTACAGTGCTTCACCAATCAATATAATATACAATAGTTTCTGCCTTAAAAATATTTAAAGAATGTTCTGTAGGAAAGCTAACAGAAAACGATGTTATGTTTTCTATGGGTAAACTACTGCAAATGGTGTGGTGTCTACTATATATCAACTATAGAATGCGTATAGGGTCCACTAAAACCTGTTAGGTGGGTAAGGGGTCCATTACCACCCGCATGATGGGTATGGGGGTCACATCCACCCACAGGATGGGTATGGGGATCATCCATCCACCCACAGGAAGGGTATGGGGTCCAATACCATCCACTGGATGTGTATGGCGTCCACTACCACCGACAGGATGTGCATGGGGCTCACAACCACCCACAG
This sequence comes from Procambarus virginalis, assembly GCA_020271785.1. Classification (NCBI taxonomy): domain Eukaryota; kingdom Metazoa; phylum Arthropoda; class Malacostraca; order Decapoda; family Cambaridae; genus Procambarus; species Procambarus virginalis. Next base: position 49,179 of record WNGS01165470.1, on the reverse strand, counting down.
GATGGGTCTGGGGTCCAATACCACCCACAGGATGAGTATGGCGTCCACTGTCAACCACTGGATGGGTATGGGGCTCCAACCACCCACAGGATGGGTATGGGGTCCAATACCACTTACAGGATGAGTAGGGCGTCCACTATCACCCACTGGATGGGTATGGGGCTCCAACCACCCACAGGATGGGTATGGGGTCCAATACCACCCACAGGATGAGTATGGGGTCCAATAAATTATGTAAAACTAAAATTATGTAAAACTAAACACTACCTGATAAATTCCCTGTAACCTACCTTACCCCTCTATTGTCAACCCATGTCTTATTTTTTTATTCAACGCTGTTTGTCTACATGTTGTATTTGTGCTGGTTTTTCAGTCATGTTCCCCCCTTTTTTATCTTTATTTGTATCTGTTCTCAAAACATTTTGTTCTTTTTGCTCAATTAGTATTAAGTTTTAGATATTAATGTTTTCTTGCCCGAAACGCATTGCGTAATAGTGGCTTTAGGCATTGTATGTACTAGCTCTATCTATAAATCGATCTACTTATGTAAAATCACTTTATGTATGTACCTTTCCTGAATAAACATATTTATTTATTTATTTATAATAACACCCACTGGATGTGTATGGCGGCCATTGCCACCCAGAGGGTCACTATGAAGTCAACTACCGCCTATAGTGTTTGTATATGTGGTGTCTGTATATAGCCGAGATAGTCTTGGTAGTAAGGTTGATGTAAAGTCATTCCTGGTTACTGACTTTAATACTTATAAACGATTACATGACTATGGCTCCCAAGCTTGGCAGGCGTCCTGTGAGCTCTTGTTTTCCTCCTCTAGTGGCGTCCAGCCGCCGCACATAGAAAACAGATGGTACCATTTTCTGTGAACATGACATCCCTCCTTTTCTTTAAAAAGAATGAATACAGGATGTCTACCATGCTTGTAGCACAAAGCAAAGTTATTGACACAAAGTAAGTTATTAACATGTCAAGAGATATTGCATATATTTAACATTAATTAAACACACAAAGAATTTAAACAACTTTACCACAAAGGATTTCAATGTTAAAAATACATATGCAATGTTAAACTAACATGAAAGAAACTAATACAAAGTTACAAAATATTGAATGAGAGATCTGCATTATTCAAACAATATTAAATTTAGTTCAGCATAACAAGTAAATACTTTGCATTACATAGGAACACAATTAATCATCATATCGTGTAGGGCGTTTAACATGACGTTTTGGACGAGAGTCCTTAAATACAAAAATATCCCTCGATGAATTGTTTATCGAGTTATAACTCATTTTTTCTCTTTCTTTTACACGACTTTGCACTTCATCATTTTCTACACTAGTTGGAATCACTTTGAAATAAGCCATATTACGTGTTATACTATGATCTCTATTACTCGCTGTTACCATAGTTCCTTTTACACTAATCACTTTATATGGTTTTGTATCATACGGCATATCTAACTTTCCCTCTTTTTTCTTTTTAACGAGAACAGTATCTCCAACCTTTATGAATTGTTCCTTTGTACGTTGATCATGAGCAATTTTCATTTTGCCCTTGGCTAGTGCATCCTTCTGAGCGAGACGTTTATCCGTTACCTTGGCTGGCATGACAGGTAGTGCGATTCTCATAGGACGTCCAAATAAAAGTTCGCCAGGCGACTTGCCCAGTGTTCCATGCGGTGTTGCACGGTAGTTCCTGAGAAAAGCATACATAGCTTGTTTCCAGGATCGTCCTTCGGCATGAGCACAGCGTACAGCTTTCATGAGAGGTTGTATGAATCTCTCTACTTCTCCATTTGCTTGAGGATGTAGTGGCATCACACGGCGGTGTTTGAATCCAATATGCTCAGCAAAGTTGACGAAGTCTTGTCCATTGAATGGCGGTCCATTGTCCGTCTTGACAACTTCAGGAATGCCAAAGTTTGAAAAGATCTTGTCGAGCTTCGGGATGACAGCCTTTGCAGATGTGGAAGTGATGATTTCTACTTCTGGATAACGTGAGTGATCATCAATGACTACCATCAAGTACTCTCCAGTTGGTAGCGGTCCACAGAAATCCATCGATACTTCCATCCATGGTGCAGCAGGTAGTGGTGAAGGTTGTAGAGGTGTTGGTCTTGAAGTATCCACTGCAGCTTGGCAAGGGACACAGGCATCATGCATGTCCTTAGCTTGACGATCAATGCCAGAAAACCATACCTTTTCTCGTAGCAGCTGTTTGGTCCTTACAAGACCTTGGTGTCCTTGATGTGCAAGCTTCAGAGCACGTTGCTGGAGAACAGCTGGAATAACGATACGAGTACCTCGCAGCACGGTGTCGCGTTGTTGCGTAACACTTAATTCTGTCTGGATGCGTTCAAGTGCTTTGAATGCATCTTGGTCAACTCCTGAGGGTGGGATGTGTGGAAACTTTTTCTTAGTCAATGCATCCACTGTTGCTTGCAGAGTTGGGTCCTCTAGGGTTGCAGTACGGATTTCGTCAAGAGTGAGAGCCTTAGGGACTGCATCACAGGTTACAGAGTGTACATATTCCTCGGCAACTTGCTGATGCTTGGTGATGGTAAAACTGTTGGCAGGATGCCGACTGATGTAATCAGCGGAATTGCCTGCACCCAGCTTGTATTTCACCGTAAAGTTGTATGGTTGCAGACGAAGAGCCCATCTCTCAATGCGAGCTGGTGGTTTGGACTTTGGATTATTGAAGATGGTCTCCAACGGTTTGTGGTCAGTGACTATCGTGGTAAAGGGTGCACCAAGCAGATACACATTGAAGTGTTCACAGCCCCATACAAGAGCAAGAGCTTCCTTCTCTGTCTGACTGTATCGTTGCTCAACATCTGTGAGAGAACGGCTGGCATAGGCAATTACTACTCTTGAATCTGGTTGACCAGGTTTGTGTTGGGCTAACACAGCACCTAAACCAACAGGACTAGCATCCACCGTTAACTCAGTGTCCATTGATGGATCAAAGTATGCAGCAGTCGCATTTTCTACTAGTGCATCTTTCACAGCATCAAATGCATTTTGCTCGACATCGCTCCAGTACCATGATGCATTTTTCTTCAGGAGCTCACGTAGAGGCTTCGTAATGGTAGCAAAATCTGGAATGAAGCGAGAACAGTAGTTTGCCATTCCCAGAAAACTATGTACTTCAGTGGATGTTGAAGGAGGTGCAGCATTCTTGATATCTGCAACTTTCTTAGGATCTGGAGACAGACCTTTGTCACTAAGTACATGTCCAAAGAATTCAATTTTATGTTGATTGAACTCACACTTTGCTCGGCTTAGCGTCAAATTCTTTTCTCGTAAGCGTTGCAATGTTGCACGAAGAGCTTTGTCGTGTTCAGCTTGGGTACGGCCATAAACAATGATGTCATCAGACATGTTGTCAGCATTAGGTATATCTTGCAATACCTGGCTGATGATGTGCTGGAATACTTCAGCAGCACTGTTAATACCAAAACTCAGGCGCTTGTACCTATACAGACCTCGATGTGTCGTAAACGTTGTGATGAATCGACTCTCATCATCAAGTTCAAGCTGATGATAGCCCTTGTTTAAATCTAACTTGCTGAATACAGTTGCACCATTCAAGCGGTATATCATATCATCTACAGTGGGTGTAGGATGGCGTTCACGCATTATTGCCTTGTTGGGAACACGCATGTCTACACAAATGCGTATCTCATCTGGATTCTTCGGCTTTGGTGGAGTGACAATTGGGCTTACCCATGGTGTTGGGCCTGTTACCGGTTCAATGATATCTAGTTCTATCAGCCTATCCAGTTCGGCATCGACTTTCTTGCGAGTATGGAATGGTTGTCGGCGATGTGGTTGGGCAACTGGAATTACATCTGGGTTGATATGCAGATGTACCTTGCTATCAGTATAACAACCTATGGATTTAAACCGATCAGAAAATTCAGCAACAATAGCATCAACATTGTTTGCAGATTCCACTGCTACAGCATTAGAAAGCTGAAGTAGCCCCAATTTGGTTGAAGTCTTGTAACTGAGTAAAGACTCCTTTGCATTCCTAACAACATGGAATGTAGTAATGAGCATTGCATTCTTTGACTTAATCTCTGCAGTGAAAGTTCCAATCACTGGTAAGGCTACCTTTGAAGCATAGGCAGTGGCTTTGCCATTATAGTTTTTCAAGCTTTGGTAACTGTTTTTTAAATTTTTCATAGTGGCACTCAGCAATGGTGTCAATGTTTGATCCAGTGTCAATGAGAATTTTGAGACAAATGCCAGCAATGTATACTATAGTCTCTGGGTTGTTTGGAAGATCATTCCATTTGTGATTGATTGTACTCCATAAATATAATCACATTCACTGTCATCTGAGACTGGTTGTAATGAAATGTTGTCTTGTATATATTAACATTCTTGATTTGAGGTGCAATATTGTGTTTGCCACCTCGACTCCTATGACTTGATCCTCGTACATTGCTTTTATTTATTGATTGTGGTTTCTTTAGTGCGGAACGACACATAGCACAAAATGACCTAGTTTTCTACACTCATAGCACTTCTTACCTTGTGCAGGACAAACATATCTTGGTGTGGGTAGTCTCCTCCACAATTGTAACATTTATTTTGACAACCTCTGATGTGAGTCGTTGTGACTGCTTGAGTCTTGTTCCATGACTCCAGTTGTGATGTGGTCTCGGCTCAATTTAATGTTAGGTTTGGCATGATATCTTCTACGATCATGGTGTACTCCCTGAACCTTACATACTTCATGACTGTTAGTAACAGTGGCA
>WNGS01165470.1:29510-43386 GCA_020271785.1 Procambarus virginalis | reverse complement strand
CACCAATATCTGGTTTACTACCAATATATATAATATAATATAATACTCACTGTAGATAATAATAGTCACAGTAAATTCTCTGATGAATCTTGGTGCTTGCACACACCCACACATAGATATATATGTAAACTAATACTGTGAGCGCTCTGGGTAGCCTCACCACATACTGTGCACTCTGTGACTTAAACTCAAGTGAGACTTGCTCACGACATATAAAATATTCTGACAAGAATATATATAGCTAACTAAAGGGGAAATGGGAGGGTAACTGTAAACACCTACTTCACCTATCCTAGGATGACAGTTGGGTTGTAGCTCCTGGTCCAGGCTCTCGCCTCGTTCATCCAGAAACACAAGCCCTACGCCTTAGGATGTCGCGTCTCGCCGCTTCTGTACACTGCAGGTCCGTGCTCCTTCCTCTACAGTACGTCGTAGGGTTGAAGTCGGTCTCCTGGCCGTCAACTTTCCTCCCAACTACGGCAGCCAGCCTACGTCTCGGCGGTCGTCGCACGTTTCCCAATTAGTTCTTGTCACTGTACTCCCAGAGTAACTGCCTCTCACCACTACGAAGTCACTGTGAAGTTATCAGCCGTCCCGGACGGCTGCTTGAGCTCCACACGCACAGCACCCGACTTCAGAGCACTTGAAGCTCACAACACTGTCAATTCCCTCGTCGTCTAGATATATCGCTAGGTATTTGGGAAGACTTCTCGACGTGCTTGCATCCAACTGTTGACTCGTAGGGTTCCACGAAGGTGGGGTTACTGTCAAACTTGACAGGATCGTCGATCACACGTTCAACCTGGTTGACAAGGCTGTCAACCCGGTTCACTCACGTTGGGTGGCCCGGCCACTAAGCTGTCTCTTATACTGGTGAACTGCCAACGACGACACACGTCGATGCCCGGCCCACTTCTTGCAACACACCTGTCCCCTGAGCACTTGTTGCTCAATATTCTGTCAATTCCTTATCTGAGCCACTTCTGGGTTGCAGGAAGACCTCACAGAGTGCGTGCCAACAACTGGAGATGCTTAAATCCACCGGAGTTCGGTAAATCCGTCACTCTGACAGGATGACCGATCGCGCGTCCTACCTCTCGGACGTGTCGTGAAAGACTGATATCGTCTGGCGCCAACACGGGCGGACCCCCTATGCCTATGTGACGTCACTTCTCCCAAAGTTGGTTTTCATTGGCTCCCAGTGCCATGTCGCTGACGGTGACCAATCTGGCGCCACTGACGTCACACAGTTTTGGCGGGAGAACAGACTTGCCAGCGCCATATTGGCTCCCTAAAGGGCCTATCCCACAGGCCAAAATACTACATTTTTCAAATTTCTCGGCTCTTCGAGAATACTACTCTCTCCCACATATGTTCAATTGATGCCTGCAATGTAGAGAACGCTCGGGAATAGTGGACATGACTCTTACAGCAGGCGTGGGAGAATTAGAAGGGTGGGAACACCGTCACAATATGTATGAATACTGTGACGGTAACGAGTTGGAAATGGTGGTCGGCAGTCTTCCAACTCGTTACCGTCACATATAAATGGGGGTCTGTCCACGGAGCTTCACTCAGGTATTGGTAATTGTGGTAAGCATACTTGGCTTTCATTTCCCTTGCTTCCATTATTCACATTAATCATTTTTTATTTTATATGGTGCTGTGTATATTGTACATTACGGGAATAACATATGGTGAGAGTGAGACAACTTTGGATTACGTGGTGACTGTAGGCCGCAGTCATACTCTTAATTGGTCGTCTCCCCCTTCCGTGTTATCCTCCGTGTTTAACATCTTTGTCCCCAGATATTTCTCACTTTTTGACAGATTATCACATAGGTACCCTGGTACTGTGGTCTGTCTCCGGGTCAATAGCACCCAAGTCCTGCAATCCGACTCTAGGAGGAAAAAGAGGGCTTTAGATCCTCTAGCACGAACTATTATTGGCGAATTGGGACCTCGCCGATAGTTCTCGTCACCAGTTGACACTCGCACCCCCTACTCGTCGGTCAGACTGATGGTATTTACCTAAGGTAGGGAATTGGCGTTCTTTCTTTTGAGCACAAAGTTCGCTAATTCTGTAAATACCATATTCAATTTCAGTGGGTACCATTGCTTATGTTCTATAGTGACTTGGCAAGGTATGACTACATTTTTTGGACTACCTCATTTATTTTGAAGCCATTTAGTGTTTCACTTGTATTTTAAACTGAACTGAGTTGCGATGGGGGTCCCCCTCCCACCAGTACTGCGGGCTCAGTCTGTGGGCCTGGAATTTTCCAGCCGGGCTGGGTACCCAGAGATTGCACGGGTGTGTGAGCAGCTGCAGGTCCCTGTGATGGATATCTACGGTGTCGAGCTGGTGACGGCCCGTCGGGTGATCCTGAAATTCACTGAAGAAATGGCGCATTGTGCATTTCTCCGTAGATACGAGGGGCGGACTCTGCCTCTACAGGATGGTGAGGGCACTGTTTCCATCTCGGATCGGAGTGGTGCCCTCACCTACGTCAGCGTCCATGGGGCTCCTTTGGAATTTCCGGAGGGTCTGCTCCGGCGGTATTTCGGCCGGTTTGGCGCCGTCGATAGTGTGCGAGTGAATGTGGTGTCTTCAAGCCCATTTAAGGGCGTCCGGACGAACATTCGCACCCTGGGCATGAGGCTACGGGAGGATATTCCGTCCTCTGTGCGGCTGATGGGGTACACAGTTCGTGTGTTCTACGCCCGCCAGCCTCGGACATGTTATCGTTGTGGCCTGTCGGGCCATCAGGCTGCTGAATGTTCTGCGCCCGCCTCTGCGCCTGTGAACCTCTTCAGCGAGGAGGACTTTCCACCACTTCCTGTGGAGGAGGTTTCTGTGGCTCTGGACGCCTCTCCGGACGCGGCTGCGCCCCCTGTGTCGCCTGATGCGCCCCCTGTGGTGGAAGTTCCCCCGAATGTCGCCGACCCTCTTCAGGATGTTGCGATGCCCTCGGTGGATACTCCTGCTCCTGTCCCTGCTGCTCCCGTGAGCCTTCCTGATGCTCCCTCCTCGCTGTCTGCTCACCTGTCTGCTCACCCGTCTTCAGTTGCTGCACCTGGCCCTGCGTGCTCGCCACGGGTCCCGGCTGTGCTGGGTGCTGGGTTGGCTGTGGGGCCTCCTGTTGTGTGTGGTCCGGTTCCATGAGACGGGCGTTGGTTCGCACGGCTTGTGATGCCCGTGGTTCTGGATCCGCCTCCGGCTCTGAGGATGTGCGCCCGGTGCCCAAGCGGTCCAGGCGTTCTTCCACTGCTTGGGCTGATGTGGAGGGTTTCGACGCCGATGGGTCTTCAGGAGATGATGTGGTGGTCGCTGACGTCCATGTGCCTGCTGATGCCGGCGAATGTGTTTATAATTCACCTCCTGTTTCTTCTGCAGGCGGTTCTCCGCAGTGGGAGGTGGTAGCTCCTCCGGACGTAGGTGAGGTGGGTGCTGGTGCGGGCCGCGACCTAGTGTTGTTGCTGAAGAAGGATGTTCGGCGAGGGGGGCCCCTGCAGATGTCAAGTCCGGTGGTTGTTGCGGAGCCCTGTGGGGCTGCCAAGGTGACAAGTGCGCTGCCCGTTGCCCGCGCCTGTAGGGGGAAGCCCGTCCCGATCATCTTGGCCTCCGGCGTGGCGTACGATCAGAAGACCAACCCTTTGGAGTTTGGCTTTATTGACCGAGTGCTGCCTGTTCCGTGGTGCCCCTCGACTATCTGGGTTCCACAGGCTCAGGCTTTTGTTGAGGGTGTGCCGACTTTGATGCCCGATCCTCGTACGGCCCATAGTCACTCTGACGACATCATGTTGCTTTGGGAGGCGTATTGTATTCGTTTCCCGGCAGCTGAGTGGCCGGATAAGTATGCGCACTCTTGATAGTTTGTGTGCTTGCTGAGTATTTCGCGGATGTAGAGGACTTGGTATGTTCTTGTGGTATTTATTGTGTGCCCTTCAGGCCGGTGTCGGCATTAGTTTTCTAAATGTCCCTGTTTATTGTAGTTAGTGTGTGGCTATACCATTTCATGATTATCTGTTTCTTTGATTCTGTTTGTTTTCTGTGCCCCTATGGCTATGTTTGCCCTCTTACGTGCGTGGTTGTGCATGTTTGTTTTATTGTTTGTTTATTGTTTGTGTTGTTATTGTGCCATGTGTGGCTTTTTGTTTATGTTTTTTGGATTGTTGTATGTTTTATGATTAATTATTTTTTCTTGTTTTCCTCTGCTTTTTCTGTGTATTATGATCTTGTTTTATGTTTTGGGTATTGTTTGCCTGTTTGCGCTATTTGTTTTATTGTTGTTTTTGTACTGTGCTGTCGGTCCTTCTGGCCGGTGGGTTTTTTTTTGTTCTGCTAAATTTTGGTTTCTTATGTAAATTTTATTGTATTTATTGCTTTATACTTGCATGCTTGCATGTAAAAATAAATTAAAAAAAAAAACTTGTATTTTAAACTTAGTTTTCACTAATTAGTAGGATTTTCTTGCCTTTATCCTCCCATAGTGAGTACCAGGTACAAGATTTCCTGCGGCCTTATTCATTTACCATCTTGAATTAACTTTAATTATTAATAATTCCCCACAGGATAGGTATCAGTTGCCACGTTTCCTGTTGCTGACATTCACCATATTCTCACTGTATTCGTGTCTCCTTTGTTTTGCTATATTTTCACCATGTTCCACTTACAAGCTTTCAAAGCAGATCCAGAAAGTGAAATAGGGACCTTACGTCACGCTAAGAGGGTCGATTTCTTAACTCTTGCACATGAGTATCACTTAGAAGTTCCTGAGGGAGCCAACAAATTTGCCATTAATAATATGATACTGGATCACCTTGCTGATGAGGTATTATAGATTCTTCTACTCATGAACAGTACATTATTTCAGATAAAGATGACTTGAGAGCGATAAAGCTCAAATTGGAACTTGCCAAGATCGAGCTACAGCAACAACAAGAAGCACCTGCAAGCAGAGAGCGTGAAGCTGCAATCAGAGAGCGTGAAGCTGCCCTCAGAAAGGAAGAACAAGCGCGTGAAGCTGCCCTCAGAAAGGAAGAAGCTGCCCTCAGAAAGGAAGAAGCTGCCCTGAAGAAGGAAGAAAGTGAACGTGAGTTGGCCTTATACAAACAGCGACTCGAGATACAACGCGACCACGACAAACGACAGGCAGAAGCAATGCTAGAATGTCGTGACCGAGAACTCACGAGGGACGCTGCACACCAAGCTCAACTCCAACAAGCGGCAGCTAGTCTTCCTCCCAGTTTCAATATCTCCCATGCAAGTAAGTTAATGCCCCCGTTCCTCGAAACGGAGGTTGATGTGTTCTTTACCACTTTTGAGACCCTTGCTGATCAACTTAATTGGCCTGACGACCAATGGGCTACCCTTCTCAGAGTACATTTAACAGGTAGAGCAGCAGTCACACTCAGCACTTTGGCTTCGGAAAACGACTACACCACCCTGAAACAAGCTGTGTTGGACGCCTACCTTCTCTCCACCGAAAGCTATCGACGAAAGTTTCGTGACTACGTCAAGGCAAGTACCACCACCTTCTTAGAATTTGCTAACACCAAACGGAGATATTTCATGAAATGGCTGGAGGCAGCACATGTCTCTACTTTGTCAGAACTTGTCAACCTCATACTGGTTGAAGAATTTTTGAGACGTGCACCTCCTCCTGTCCGCCTATACTTAGGGGCACTAGGGGTACACGCACTAGGGGCACACGCACTAGGGTACACGCACTAGGGTACACGCACTAGGGGCACACGCACTAGGGGCACACGCACTAGGGTACACGCACTAGGGTACACGCACTAGGGGCACACGCACTAGGGGCACACGCACTAGGGGCACACGCACTAGGGGTACACGCACTAGGGTACACGCACTAGGGGCACACGCACTAGGGGCACACGCACTAGGGGCACACGCACTAGGGGCACACGCACTAGGGGCACACGCACTAGGGGCACACGCACTAGGGGCACACGCACTAGGGTACACGCACTAGGGGCACACGCACTAGGGGCACACGCACTAGGGTACACGCACTAGGGTACACGCACTAGGGGCACACGCACTAGGGTACACGCACTAGGGGCACACGCACTAGGGGCACACGCACTAGGGGCACACGCACTAGGGTACACGCACTAGGGTACACGCACTAGGGGCACACGCACTAGGGGCACACGCACTAGGGGCACACGCACTAGGGTACACGCACTAGGGTACACGCACTAGGGGCACACGCACTAGGGGCACACGCACTAGGGGCACACGCACTAGGGGCACACGCACTAGGGGCACACGCACTAGGGCACACTGGTGGAAATTGAGTACCAAATGAACCACAGAGACGTTAGAATTTTTGTCAGTGTCAAAGTAGTAGACAAATGGAATTCATTAGGAAGTGATGTGGTGGAGGCTGACTCCATACACAGTTTCAAGTGTAGATATGATAGAGCCCAATAGGCTCAGGAAACTGTACACCTGTTGATTGACAGTTGAGAGGCGGGACCAAAGAACCAGAGCTCAACCCCCGCAAGCACAACTAGGTGAATTCAAATAGGTGATTACACACTCTTACACACACACGCACAGTGTGTGGGGACCGTTAGGAGGCCTGACGGCTGAGTAGACAGCGCTCGGGATTCCTAGGCCTAAGGGTCCGGGTTCGATCCCTGGTAGAGGTAGAAACAAATTTGCAGAGTTTCTTTCAACCTGATGCGCCTATTCACCTAGCAGTAAATAGGAACCTGGGAGTTAGACAGCTGCTACGGGCTGCTGCACAGGTGAGAACGGTGTTGTTGGGGTCCACAGGTGAGAACGGTGTTGTTGGGGTCCACAGGTGAGGATGTGGTTGTTGGGGTCCACAGGTGAGGATGTGGTTGTTGGGGTCCACAGGTGAGAACGTGGGTGATGGGGTCCACAGGTGAGAACGGTGTTGTTGGGAACCACAGGTGAGAACGTGGGTGTTGGGGTCCACAGGTGAGAACGTGGTTGTTGGGGTCCACAGGTGAGAACGTGGGTGTTGGGGTCCACAGGTGAGAACGGTGTTGTTGGGAGCCACAGGTGAGAACGTGGGTGTTGGGGTCCACAGGTGAGAACGTGGGTGTTGGGGTCCACAGGTGAGAACGTGGGTGTTGGGGTCCACAGGAGAGAACGGTGTTGTTGGGGTCCACAGGTGAGAACGTGGGTGTTGGGGTCCACAGGTGAGAACGTGGGTGTTGGGGTCCACAGGTGAGAACGTGGGTGTTGGGGTCCACAGGTGAGAACGGTGTTGTTGGGGTCCACAGGTGAGAACGTGGGTGTTGGGGTCCACAGGTGAGAACGGTGTTGTTGGGGTCCACAGGTGAGAACTTGGGTGTTGGGATCCACAGGTGAGAACGTGGGTGTTGGGGTCCACAGGAGAGAACGGTGTTGTTGGGGTCCACAGGTGAGAACGGTGTTGTTGGGGTCCACAGGTGAGAACGTGGGTGTTGGGGTCCACAGGTGGGAACGTGGGTGTTGGGGTCCACAGGTGAGAACGGTGTTGTTGGGGTCCACAGGTGAGAACGTGGGTGTTGGGGTCCACAGGTGAGAACGTGGGTGTTGGGGTCCACAGGTGAGAACGTGGGTGTTGGGGTCCACAGGTGAGAACGTGGGTGTTGGGGTCCACAGGTGAGAACGTGGGTGTTGGGGTCCACAGGTGAGAACGTGGGTGTTGGGGTCCACAGGTGAGAACGTGGTGTCTCACCTGTCGTCCGCCTTCAGCCTACGGCGTGTGTCTGATGCCATGTTGGTAGGGTAGCTGTCTTCAGTACACCAGTATATCTTCATGCATTGTATTCAATGAATTTTTTTCAGTTTATTTTTGTACAAAGTTTCATATGATGTTTTCCACCTTTGCATTATATGATCGCCAAGTGTTCTCAGGTGCCATTTTGTTCATTAATAGTTCAGTAAATTGTTTTAATTATTTATTTGAAGATTTTAATTTGTTTCCACCTGCGACTTACACACTGCGAGGCCAATAGCAGCATTTTCTGTTTATTTGTGTCATGGAGAAACATACCATCTTGGTTCAGTATAGCTGTCATACCACAACCCATCACAGTATATATATATATATATATTATATATATTATATATATATATATATATATATATATATATATATTATATATATTATATATATATATATATATATATATATATATGCAAACAAGCCTGAATGGTCCCCAGGACTAGATACAACTGAAAACTCACACCCCAGAAGTGACTCGAACCCATACTCCCAGGAGCAACGCAACTGGTATGTACAGGGACGCCTTAAACCACTTGACCATCACGACCGGACATAAGGAAGTGATAGCCGAGGCTGTATGAACCACTTCCCGCCGGCACCTGGATGGTTATCTTGGGCATAGCATTTTATCAAATTACCTCATTCTTTGGGGCAACACGTGAGGAACACAAATGCAAACAAGCCTGAATGGTCAAGTGGTTTAAGGCATCCCTGTACATACCAGTTTCGTTGCTCCTGGGAGTATGGGTTCGAGTCACTTCTGGGGTGTGAGTTTTCAGTTATATATATATATATATATATATATATATATATATATATATATATATATATATATATATATATATATATATATGTCGTACCTAGTAGCCAGTAGGCCCTCACTTTTTGGCCTACTATGCAAGGCCCGATTTGCCTAATAAGCCAAGTTTTCCTGAATTAATATATTTTCTCTAAGTTTTTTCTTATGAAATGATAAAGCTACCCATTTCATTACGTACGAGGTCAATTTTTTTTTTGGAGTTAAAATTAACGTAGATATATGACCGAACCTAACCAACCCTACCTAACCTAACCTAACCTATCTTTATAGGTTAGGTTAGGTTAGGTAGCCGAAAAAGTTAGGTTAGGTTAGGTTAGGTAGGTTAGGTAGTCGAAAAACAATTAATTCATGAAAACTTGGCCTATTAGGCAAATCGGGCCTTGCATAGTAGGCTGAGAAGTGCGTTCTGGCTACTAGGTACTTGGACATAAGGAAGTGATAGCCGAAGCTATTTGAACCACTTCCCGCCGGCACCTGGATGGTAATCTTGGGCATAGCATTTTATCAAATCACCTCATTCTTTGGGGCACGCAAGTGAGGAACACAAATGCGAACAAGCCTGAATGGGCCCCAGGACTATATGCAACCGAAAACTCACACCTCACATGGGTTCGAGTCACTTCTGGGGTGTGAGTTTCAGTCGCAAGTTAAAAAAAATTATTTTATAGCCGAATCTGTGCTGGCTGCATTGTATATAGTTTAAGATGATCTCAGCCGTAGGTTCGAATCCACGTCACGGCCCTGGTGTATTTGTTCATAGTTTAAAATTTACCCAGAGGTAAACAGGTTTTAACATACTGTAAATGAGAAGCAGGACTACTCCTGCTGAGTATCCCTAATTGTAAACCACTTAGAGACCACTTAACAACCCATACAGTCTACAGAAGGACCAAGAAGATATCAGTGGCCATATCCAGTGCTAGAGGCCACTGGATATGGCTATCATCACTCTCGACAGCTAAATTTGCTGTTATCATTCAAGGTTAATGGGTTAGCTCTAGATTTTATATTAATTGAAAACCCATATTAACTTGTCGAGCCTGTCACCCACAGTACGAGCAGACCTATCCCGTCTCCCACGTTACCTGGTCAAACCTAACTCTCTCCCACAGCAACAACAGGCCAGACCAATCTCCCACTGGCTAGTGGGAGGCAGCTCCTCAGCTAAGCCTTGATATTAAGGCTTACAATACTCATAGTCCGGTGAGTAACTTGGCAATATTGAGGAATGGCGCGGGAGCCACAGGGACCCCAGGCTGAGTGAGGGACCCCCAGGCTGAGTGTGGGACCCCAGGCTGAGTGGGACCCCCAGGCTGAGTGTGGACCCCCAGGCTGAGTGAGGGACCCCCAGGCTAAGTGTGGGACCCCCAGGCTGAGTGTGGACCCCCAGGCTGAGTGAGGGACCCCCAGGCTGAGTGTGGACACCCAGGCTGAGTGTGGGACCCCCAGGCTGAGTGAGGGACCCCCAGGCTGAGTGAGGGACCCCCAGGCTGAGTGTGGGACCCCCAGGCTGAGTGTGGACACCCAGGCTGAGTGAGGGACCCCCAGGCTGAGTGAGGGACCCCAGGCTGAGTGAGGGACCACCAGGCTGAGTGAGGGACCCCAGGCTGAGTGAGGGACCCCCAGGCTGAGTGTGGGACCCCAGGCTGAGTGAGGGACCCCAGGCTGAGTGTGGGACCCCCAGGCTGAGTGAGGGACCCCCAGGCTGAGTGAGGGACCCCAGGCTGAGTGAGGGACCCCCAGGCTGAGTGAGGGACCCCCAGGCTGAGTGTGGGACCCCAGGCTGAGTGAGGGACCCCCAGGCTGAGTGTGGGACCCCAGGCTGAGTGAGGGACCCCAGGCTGAGTGTGGGACCCCAGGCTGAGTGAGGGACCCCAGGCTGAATGAGGGACCCAGGCTGAGTGAGGGACCCCCAGGCTGAGTGTGGGACCCCCAGGCTGAGTGAGGGACCCCCAGGCTGAGTGTGGGACCCCCAGGCTGAGTGTGGGACCCCCAGGCTGAGTGAGGGACCCCCAGGCTGAGTGAGGGACCCCCAGGCTGAGTGAGGGACCCCCAGGCTGAGTGTGGGACCCCCAGGCTGAGTGTGGGACCCCAGGCTGAGTGTGGGACCCCAGGCTGAGTGAGGGACCCCCAGGCTGAGAGGGACCCCCAGGCTGAGTGAGGGACCCCCAGGCTGAGTGAGGGACCCCCAGGCTGAGTGAGGGACCCCCAGGCTGAGTGAGGGACCCCCAGGCTGAGTGAGGGACCCCCAGGCTGAGTGAGGGACCCCAGGCTGAGTGAGGGACCCCCAGGCTGAGTGAGGGACCCCCAGGCTGAGTGAGGGACCCCCAGGCTGAGTGAGGGACCCCCAGGCAGAGTGTGGGACCCCCAGGCTGAGTGGTGGACCCCAGGCTGAGTGAGGGACCCCAGGCTGAGTGTGGGACCCCCAGGCTGAGTGAGGGACCCCCAGGCTGAGTGAGGGACCCCCAGGCTTAGTGAGGGACCCCCAGGCTGAGTGAGGGACCCCCAGGCTGAGTGAGGGACCCCCAGGCTGAGTGAGGGACCCCCAGGCTGAGTGAGGGACCCCAGGCTGAGTGTGGGACCCCCAGGCTGAGTGAGGGACCACCAGGGTGAGTGAGGGACCCCCAGGCTGAGTGAGGGACCACCAGGGTGAGTGAGGGACCCCAGGCTGAGTGAGGGACCCCAGGCTGAGTGAGGGACCCCAGGCTGAGTGAGGGATCCCCAGGCTGAGTGAGGGACCCCCAGGCTGAGTGAGGGACCCCCAAGCTGAGTGAGGGACCACTAGGGTGAGTGAGGGACTGAACTTTAACAGTGTTAAGCTGGGGTATGGAGTGAAGTGGGAAGACGTATGAAAAGAAGAGACGTTACAGCAAGGGTACCTTCAGGAGCGCATTCAGCACAAGGGGCTCACGTTAAGGAAGTCGCTTTAGCAGTCTGTAGTGTGAGTGCATGGGTATTCTGGTTTGTATTCATGATAGAGTAATTGGCCGAAATAGGGGTTGGTCCGCTTGTGGGCTTTACATTTCCCAAAGGGGCACGGGGCCACGAGAGGTGATATAAGAGCCCTTACGAAGAGCAGAGGTCCGTATCAGTGACATCTGTGTTTGCAATGTCTGAGCATGCCGAATAACACATGTAGGAAACATAAACAACCAATTGCCATGCCATGCTAAAGTGAGAGCTACCCTCTGAGTCATTCCCCTAGGTGTGCTGTGGCGAACTGATCCTAAAAAGTGTCCCATCGAGAAGAGGGTCTTCGTGACATGGACTCGACAACCCGCCATTTACTGCAAGGTATGTTGACGACATTGTTACCCAGGTACTGTATGTCAGCGGTATGCAAGACAGAGCTGGCAAGGAGTGTCATTTGATGCAGAATTTTGGTGTGTTGAGTTTCAAGTACGTGATGGGTAGAGAAGAAGGGAAGCTGCCTCTAGATGTAACAGTCACGGAAAGGCGCGGAGGCTTCCATATGCAGCTAAACAAAGAACAAACATAGCAATATACCTCAATGCCAACTCGTGATGCCCCAGACAGGTACATAGGAGGTTGATAACGCTAAGTCGACGTGCTCTCGCAACAGTCTCAGGCATGGAAAGAAGTCGTATGAAGAATCTCTGTAGGGGTATAGGCAGGTATAGGCAACAACGGCTTCCAAGTTTTCGTTGAAGACTCATAAGAAGGAAGGTGAAAAACCATGCAACCTCTGAGAGAACAACCGACTACAACACCTATTACACCATATAGACTCTTGTAACAAGGAACTTTTATCCAAAGCTATAGAAAGGAGGAAAGGGTCCTGAACGAATGTTAATAGAAATGTGACCTATCGGACAATAAATTCAGAAGATTAAAACTCGTACGATTTACTATAATTAAAACCTCCAACTAAGTCCTCCCCGGAAAGCGACCAACGTCGTCCTAATGCCTGCCATATGACCTCATTGGGATGCAAGCCCTCACAGAGCCATCTCCAGTATAAGAGCAAGAGCAACCCCTCCTTTACAAGGCGTCTAACATGCCATAGCAACAGGGTCCTCCTGTTACGGAATCATTACTAGGTCTTACATTCCTTGATCTAATCCATAACCATCTACAATTGTAATCCAGTGCTATTATCCAACATTAGAATATCTTTCGTGATATAGATCTACCTGACTCGTACGCAAGGCGGCTGCGCTTGCCTGAGTTGCATTACTTATTTTTTGTATCGAAGAGCTTTATAGCACCTGCATATAATTTCCAATGTCGCAAGTTTATGGCCGTGCAATGACGGTTGATCCCTACTTTTCAGGACTCCGCTCCAGATGAGCAATCGAGAACATATGGGCTGCCAATTACGCCGTCTGCAGTTACATGATTATTCATACCTTTAGCTCCTACCTCATATTCCGTTGTTCCTCTTTCGCATTATATCTTATATTGATTGTTGATACCAGTTTTGTTTACTACTTTAATCTAATTATATGTTACCTTGAACTTACCGTTAACTCAACCAATCAGTTAGTATAATTCCGACAACTCGGTTTCAACTCATGGTGTTTCTGTTCAAGCTTTGGTGTGGGTAACTACCGTCATTTGCACAGCCAGGATCCTCTAGTTTCCAGACCACCGCCGTCCAGGCTGTCATCGTCGGACTCGAATAGGAGACATGGTTGTTAGTGAGGCACTTGGTCCACTGCTTTTCATTTTACCGTCACCTGAGTAAACGTATAGGTAAATTTCCGTTAGAAGATTCGTGTTAACCTATTGACTTAATCAATTTTTCCGCCTGTCCCTGCGGTGACTAACTAGTTGCTCCATGTCTCAATGATAAGACTTTGTACTAATATGATATTAATGCTGAACTTATATATTTGGCTATCTATATACTGCATTACAAGCAGTAATGGTCCCCAGGACTATAGACTACTGAAACTCACACCCAGAAGTTGACGCGAAACCCCTACTCCCAGGATTTGCAAACGCAACGGGTATTACGAGGGAAGACTTAATTAAGGGACCAGGGAAAGCCTCTCGAAGGGAATTCGGGGTCGTGAGTTTTCAGTTGTATCTACACATGGGGACCCTTCCGGCTTGTTTGTATTTGTTTTCCGCACGTGTTGCCCCAAAAAAATGATGTGATTTGATTTAAATGCTATGCCCAGGATACAATCCGAGTGCGGGGGAAGTGGTCATATAGGCTCCGGCTATCCACTCCTTCTGTCCTGTCGTGATGGTCAGCAGATAAGGCGTCCCGTAAACCAGTTGCGTTGCTCATGGCAGTATGGCTTCG
>WNGS01165469.1:26558-38405 GCA_020271785.1 Procambarus virginalis | reverse complement strand
ACTGTATGTAGTTAGAAAAAAACATTGTATTCAGTATAAAATGTATTTTTATGTTAATATTTTGGAGGGTGGGGAACGGATTAATTCAAATCCCTTTATTTCTTATGGGAAAATTCGCTTCGATTCTGATATTTCGACATACGATCCGTCTCTGGGAACGGATTGCATCGTAAATCAAGGCCCCATTGTATATATATATTATATATATATATATATATAGATATATATATATATATATATATATATATATATATATATATATATATATTATATATATATTGTCGTACCTAGTAGCCAGAACGCACTTCTCAGCCTACTATGCAAGGCCCGATTTGCCTAATAAGCCAAGTTTTCATGAATTAATATATTTTCTCTAATTTTTTTCTTATGAAATGATAAAGCTACCCATTTCATTATGTATGAGGTCAATGTCTTTTTATTGGAGTTAAGTTAACGTAGTTATATGACCAAACCTAACCAACCCTACCTAACCTACCTAACCTATCTTTATAGGTTAGGTTAAGTTAGGTACCCGAAAAAGTTAGGTTAGGTTAGGTAGGTTAGGTAGTCGAAAAAACAATTAATTCATGAAAACTTGGCTTATTAGGCAAATGGGCCTTGCATATTAGGCTGAGAAGTGCGTTCTGGCTACTAGTTTATATATATATATTTATCTAATATATAATATATATATATATATATTTATATAATATATTATATATATATATCTATTATTACCTCTCCTATCTCTTTCGTTTGCCTGCTTTAAGAGTCATATCAACTCTCCCTACTGATTCTCTGAGGTACAGGGAAGTCTGTTGGTATATGTGGCGACCAGATCCGCCGTCAATTAAGGGAGAAATTTACATTATAAGTTGTAGGTATAGGGGAAGTGG
Source organism: Procambarus virginalis (assembly GCA_020271785.1). Taxonomy (NCBI): domain Eukaryota; kingdom Metazoa; phylum Arthropoda; class Malacostraca; order Decapoda; family Cambaridae; genus Procambarus; species Procambarus virginalis. The sequence goes on along the minus strand of WNGS01165469.1, from coordinate 37,509 downwards.
CGGCTTGATATAAATGAAAGAGTATCCCCTACTGCAGATATGACGTTTTGTAAGGGACGCTAGCCGATCGCGGATTGGCCGACTTAGGCCGCGGGCAACCAATCACAGCCCGCCGTGACGTCACTGAGTGCCCCGGGCGGCGCCATCGTCAGAGTTGACCTCATTGTGGAGGTGAGAGGACGCGCCTCGATCCTCAGCTCTCGAGGATTTGAGGCTCTACAAGCCTTATTCAGTGGATTAAACTAGCCATCGCAGCCCACCACAAGTTACTGGAGACCCTGCACTTCTGGGAAGCAAAAAGGAACCAAGTTGATTGAGCAAAGGAGTGCCAAACTTGGAAAATAGTCGGCGACGACGCTGAAAGAAGGGTCTGGAAGGTGCAGCGGGCAGGCGTAGCTGTGGCCGGGTCACATCCACTGAGGGTTTTGGAGGGACGACACCGTTCCTAGGACAAGGAGCAACGCCTTGTGGAAGGGACGAGTGTATGAATATAGTGATTAGCTCAGTGCCCATTGGTGAACCAGGATTGGGATAGCTGGATCTCTGGGATTGGAACGGCGATGACGCGAAGGCTTCACGTCACCTGAGGACCTGTGGAACGTTCCTGGATCGTCAAGGATCGACTCAGGAAGCGTGGGAACCTCACGCCATCGAGGGACAGGCGTCGTGAGCCAGGAATGTAAGGTAGATCAATTTTCCCTCCCATTACCCCTTGTGTGAGTAGGCTAGATAGGCCACGATATTTACTTATGTATGTGGCAATATCATTAATACTTTAGTAGTAGAATAGGCTGCAGGGCAGCTAGTGTCCAGGACTGTTGGAGAGGACAGTGTGTGTGGACGGCAGGACAGTGAAGAAGAGGTGGCGAAGAGGCCCTTCTGTGAGAGAGTGTGTGACTCCTGTCTATCTGCCCAGTTGAAGGAGTGGTTGGAGGTCATGAAAGAAGAGTTGCTGACGATCTCCAGATTTATTATCCTTATTTTCATATTCATGTATTGCTTGTGATTGTATGTGTGATCATGTAATTGGTGTCAGTAAATTCACACATTTATCATTGTGTTTAAGTGTGCCTCATTATAATATTTCTCTATGAGCATACACTAAGGTTATCATAGTATCACCTAGGGAACATCACGTTCTCTATAGAAGATCGTATTGCCTGGAGAGTGGTAAAACAGCACAGACTTATATAAACGTGTACCCTTAGCCATCCGATCAGTATCAGAGCCTGAATGGTGACAACAAGTAACGTAGTGGCTGGAGAGAGGTAAAGCCACACAGACTTGTATAGGAGAGTACCCTGGGCAAACAGTCCAGTGGCAGATCTATGAGAGTAGCAACATTCTGGCAACAAACAGCATAGAATACACCCACTGAACTGCATCGCTGGGGTGCAGATATACTAACCCAGCTGGCGACCTTGTTAAGAAGAAGATAGAGAAGACAGGCGGGAAAGGAGTTCCTGCAACCTTTTTGTCTGGCAGGCAAGACTCAGGGAGGTTATTGGTATACGATAAGCCTGAGTCTTCCTTCACTCCTTCACGGGTCTAGGTCGGAACTGTTAACAGCAGTTTCCCTGTGTTTGACTGAAGGGCTCCCAGGGTGAATCATGCCACCCCCCCCCCCCCTTTAGTGTTGGGAGCAAAGACCTGTGGAGGTTGGCATTGCTGGTCCTTTTCTGTGGGACCATGGAGACTCCGGTGAATCCGGGAGTCAAAGGGGCTGAGTATTCGGCCTTTTGAGCCCTAGCAGCTGAGTGCTAGCAGAGCCCCAGCCCACCCCCCGTGACATAAACTGGCGACCTTGCCAGGATTCGAACCATGGTAGCCAAGAACTGGAGACTTCGCCAAGATGCGTGGATTCCTCTTGAGGTTATCTTGAGATGATTTCGGGGCTTTTTAGTGTCCCCGCGGCCCGGTCCTCGACCAGGCCTCCACCCCCAGGAAGCAGCCCGTGACAGCTGACTAACACCCAGGTACCTATTTTACTGCTAGGTAACAGGGGCATAGGGTGAAAGAAACTCTGCCCATTGTTTCTCGCCGGCGCCTGGGATCGAACCCAGGACCACAGGATCACAAGTCCAGAGTGCTGTCCGCTCGGCCGACCGGATCAGGCTACAGTGTTGCCATGGTGTGTTAATCAAGCTACAGTGTTGCCCAAATTTCAAGACAGTGTTGCCAGGGTACTAATACAGTGTGGCCAGTGAATTCAGTGGTTTGGTTACCCAACCAGCTAAGGGACTGAAACGGTGAAATTAGTACCTACTAACTTGTCTGTGCTGTCGTGTATGCTCGATGATATAGAGATGGAGGAGGAGAAAGTAAAGAAATTTATTGACACAAGGGACTAGAGAATTTTGGAAGAGTGTACCAAGGCCCAGCTCCAACAAGTGGCAAACCACTTTGGGATCAGGTTGAGGACGACTAAGGTTGCGTAGCGAAGGATAGAGATCATGGCAAAGCTCACGGCTCGAGAGGAGGCGACGGGAGAGGAGCCATCTCAAGGAGAGCCGTCCCAAGGTGAACCGTCCCGACTAGAGGCACCCTAAGCGTCTACAAGTGTGGAGAGAATTCACCGTGAACATGGGAGCAGTGGAAGGTCCAGCTGTAGTAAGAGGAGCCTGCAACTGAAAATAATGAAGATGCAACTGGAAGCCCATCTGCGACGAGAGGAACGTGAAGCTCGGCTGCGGCGAGAAGGAGAGAGACAACTGCGACTGGAGGAGATAAAGGCAAAGAAAGAATTCGAATTGCGTCGCATTGAGCGTGGTCTGCCCTCACTACCTGCACGGCGGGATGACTTCAAGGTAAGGAAACGTGACTTACCTACGTTCGAACCACAAGAAGCTGAGGCGTTCTTCGAACACTTTGAACGGATAGCAACTCCGAAGGAGTGGCCAGAAGATGATGGGCTGCTCTGGTCCAGGGCAGGTTGACTGGTGAGGCCCGGGAAGCCTACAACATGCTGGAGCTAGAGGAGTGTGCTAGTTACGACGCAATTAAGAATGGGTGCTCCACTCATTCCGGCTGACTCCGGAGATGTACCAGAAGCGGTTCAGGGAGTGTAAAAGAGCGTCGGGAAAGTCTTACGCCGAGACCGCCAGGGATATGGAACGGAAATTCCTACGATGGTTGAAGGCGGAGGAAGCAGAATCGGCGGATGAGATCAAACGACTGATAGTGATGGAGAAGTTTATGTCAGTGGTCCATCCTGAGTTGCGAGTAAGGGTGAGAGAAGCAGGTATTAAGGACTTGAAGGCTGCAGCGGACCGAGCCGACATGCTGGAGGAGGCACTACATCTCAGGAGGGAGGGAACGCCCAGATACTCACCTTACCCCAGGTCGGGAGGGAACTTTAGGAGTTCAGGAGGAGCGAGGACGGGTGGGGACTCTCCCAAGAGTAGGTGGCCGATGAAGTATCCCGCTTCAAGAGCTCAAGAGACGCAGGGAGGAAGCCCCAAGCTGTGAGCAGTGGACCTAGCTCGGGAGCGAGTACTGCAGCCCGGAACCGACGACGGGGAGTTTTAGGTGGACCTAGGGAACCTCTACCGTTGATGCTACCAGGGTGACTGGTAGACGGTCGCCCAGGAGAGGTGGTCGGTGTTACAACTGTGGGGACGAGGACACTTTGCAAGGGATGCGGTCGCCCAGGCACGGTGCGAACGTGGCTTTGGCGAGGATAGGAAGTGAAGAAGCCAACGATAACTTTGTGTGTGAGGGGACGGTGAGGATAAGAGGAGCTGATCCTGTGCCAGCAAGGATGCTGAGGGACACTGGATCCGACTTCACCCTTGTTAGTGAATCCCTCTTCCCCGAGTACCACAGAAGTTCCAGTACAGGGGTGGCCCTGATAAGGACGTTGGGGGGACAAGTGAGGATGCCCCTTAATAATGTAACTCTTATTCGGACTATGTTGTCAGACTCTCGTAGTAGGGGTCTGTGCTTTACTGCCCAGGATGGAAGCTCAGGTGATCCTAGGGAATCACTCCTGTGGGGATGTGTTCTCCCAAATTTGATTAAGGGTGAGGAGTGTATAGAACCCTATCGACGGAGCAGCAGGACGGGCGCCAGCAGTGGCGAAACGGAAATTGCGAGAGTGGCATTTCCGGTGTGCGCGGGACGAGACGTCAGGGAAAATGATGTGAGCGGATCCAGTCACGCCGAAGAGAACATGCTTGGTGACCTGGGGCTCGATCGTTTGTTCCGAGAAGAGGCCAGAGGACAAGCGACAGGTGAGGAAGGGTCGGATAGGAGTGTCCAAGTTACTCTCACCAGTCCTCTAGGTATGGACCGCACTCGTCTAGGTGAGCTGCAAAAGGAAGAGTTTCCTGAGTTAGTACGGGAGGCAGAAGGAGGTCTCGCTGGACCCAAGTCACCGACTCACTTCTTCGTGGAGAAGGGAGTGCTAATGAGGCAGTGGAGACCGGTTAAGGAAGAAGCGGGTGATGGTATGCTGAGAGTGAGGCGTCAGGTGGTGGTGTCGGCACGGTACAGAAACGCGGTGCTGAAGCTTGCACACTCAGTGGATCCCGCGGGTCACTTGGGAGTGACCAAGACCTTAAGCAGGCTTCGGGAACATTTTTATTGGCCGGGCATGGACGCGGATGGAAGAAGAATTTGCAAGACGTGTTTCCCGTGCCAGAGAGCGGGGAAGAACGTCCCTGCCATCCCGAAAGCACCTTTGTTTCCAGTTCCTGCGTTTGGCCAGGCGTTTGAGCGCCTAATAATCGACGTCGTGGGACCATTACCAAGAACCAGAAAGGGAAATAATTACTTATTGATCATCATGTGTGCTTCGACGAGATTTCCAGAGGCGATCCCAGTGCGGAAGGTGACATCGAAATGCGTCATGGGACACCTTCAGCAGTTCTTTGCTTGGGTAGGTGTGCCCAAGGAGATCCAGTCCAACTGTGGAAGTGTTTTCCAGTCGATGTGGTGTAGACAGGCTATTGCGAGCTGGGGAATAGCCCAACTACGATCGTCTCCTTACAAACCTCAATCGCAGGGAGCGATTGAGAAGTTCCACTCCATTCTGAAGACCATCTTAAGAGTGTATTGTGCAGAAAAGGAAGCGGAATGGCATGAGGCTGTCTGTCCAGCCCTGTTTGCGATCCGAGATGATATAGTTGAGCTCTGGGATTCTCTCCATTCCAGCTAGTGTTTGGGCATGAAGTAAGGAGCCCCTTATTGATGCTGAAGGAGCAGTTGACGGCGGAGAAAACATTAGTGACAGTGGAAGAGTATGTGCAGAAATTCCACGAACGATTGAAAACGGCGAAGGAGCTGGGTGCTGATCACCTGAAGACAGCTCGAGAGAAGATGTCGATCTGGTACGACAAGAAGGCTGTCCCAAGGGAGTTCGAGGCAGGAGCCAGAGTAATGATGTTGCTACCTGGGAGAGGTAGAGTGACGGAATCACGCTTTGGTGGTCCATACTCGGTTGTTCGGCGTGTGGGTCTTGTAAGTTACGAGATCGGCAAGCCAAATCGCCCCAAAAAGACACAAGTATGTCATATCAATCGTTTGAAGCCATACTTCCCAGAGGAGCAAGAGAGTGTGAGAGTGAAGAGAGCAATACAGTCACAAGAAGGGAAATTGGCTCTGTGTATGGAGATGAGCCAAGTGTTGCCAGCAGAGGAAAGAAAGTGGGCCCGTGCCGATGGTACGCGCCAATCGAATACAGTAAGTTTAGTACATCTAGAAGAGAGGTTGCGTCATCTGGATAATGGGAAAAAGAGAGATCTAGTGACCCTGATACGAAGGAACAAGTCGCTTTTCACGGATGTGCCCCGACGGCACAAGAGTGTGGTGCACGAGGTAGACGTGCGAGGAGGAAAGCCAATCAAGCAGAGCGCTTATCGGGTGAGTCCTGAGAAGAGGAAGATCATGCGACAGGAGGTGGAATATTTGTTGGCGAATGATCTCGCTGAGCCCAGCAATGGTGAGTGGAGCTCGCCCTGTGTGCTGGTCAAGAAGAGTGATGGATCATATCGTTTTTGCACCGACTATCGCAAAGTGAATTCCATAACCGTGTCGGATTCCCACCCTATGCCCCGGATAAGTGATTGCGTCGACAAAGTGGGAAACGCAAGGTTTGTAACCAAAGTCGACCTGCTGAAAGGGTATTATCAAATTCCTTTGTCTCCAAGTGCAAGAAGGATCTCAGCGTTTGCTACTCCAGACGGCTTGTACCAATACAAAGTGCTTCCGTTTGGTATGAAGAACAGTGGAAGTTGTTTCCAGAGGATGATGAACGAAGTGCTAAGAGGGATGGAAGGCTGCGCCGTGTACATAGATGATATTGTGGTGTACGCTGATAGCTGGAAACAACACATGAATAGACTGACGGAGTTGTTCCAATGGTTGGAAGAAGCGAACCTGACAGTTAATCTGGCCAGGAGCGAATTCGGAAAGGCCCGATTAGGATACTTAGGTTTCGTCGTAGGTCAAGGGAAAGTGACTCCAGTAGACCAGAAAGAGATGGCAATCAAAGACTATCCGAATCCCAGGACGAGAAAAGAATTGTTACGATATCTAGGGATGATCGGATACTATAGAGGATTTTGCAAGAACTTCTCGACAGTGGCACACCCTCTGACTGAATTGCTATCTAAGAACGTTAGATGGAAGTGGGGGGCAGCATGCCAAGAGTCCTTGGAGAAGACTAAGAAGTTATTAACCGAAGCGCCACCCACCAAACACACAGCGAAGCTACGACGTTGGTACAACGTTCGAGCAAGTTTTAACACCTCCTAACCAGTTATAACAACCAATATAGCAAGTTGTAACAACGTTCTAATACGTCATTAACACGTTAAGCCAAGATGTAACAACTTTATTACAAGTTGTAACAAGCGGAAAATAGAGACAGTTACGGTTTGTGTTTCCAGGGCAGTGCTGATTTCGCCCGACTTTGAGTCAGACTTTATCTTGTACGACGACGCTAGCGACGTGGGGATTGGAGCCATGTTAGCTCAAGAGAAGGACAGAGTTCACCGTCCAGTAGCATTCTACTCGAAGAAATTCGGAAAGTACCAGAGGGCTTATAGTACAGTGGAAAAGGAAGCCTTAGCCCTAATCCTGGCACTGAAGCATTTCGACGTCTATGTGGGTGGAGGTACTAGACCTGTGAAAGTGTTCACCGATCATAACCCCTTGACATTCGTGCACAGGATGAAGAACACGAACCAAAGGCTGACAAGATGGGCCCTCTGTTACAAGAGTACTGGCTAGAAATCAGGCACATTAAAGGAAGCGAGAAAGTGGTAGCAGATGCCCTCTCCCGGATTTATCCCGTTGCTCCTTGTCATTCCTAGGACAAGGAGCAACGCCTTGTGGAAGGGACGAGTGTGTGAATATAGTGATTAGCTCAGTGCCCATTGGTGAACAAGGATTGGGATAGCTGAATCTCTGGGACTGGAACAGCGATGACGCGAAGGCTTCACGTCACCTGAGGACCTGTGGAACGTTCCTGGATCGTCAAGGATCGACTCACGAAGCGTGGGAACCTCACGCCATCGAGGGACAGGCGTCGTGAGCCAGGAATGTAAGGTAGATCAATTTTCCCTCCCATTACCCCTTGTGTGAGTAGGCTAGATAGGCCACAATATTTACTTATGTATGTGGCAATATCACATTAATACTTTAGTAGTAGAATAGGCTGCAGGGCAGCTAGTGTCCAGGACTGTTGGAGAGGACAGTGTGTGTGGACGGCAGGACAGTGAAGAAGAGGTGGCGAAGAGGCCCTTCTGTGAGAGAGTGTTTGACTCCTGTCTATCTGCCCAGTTGAAGGAGTGGTTGGAGGTCGTGAAAGAAGAGTTGCTGACGATCTCCAGATTTATTATCTTTATTTTCATATTCATGTATTGCTTGTGATTGTATGTGTGATCATGTAATTGGTGTCAGTAAATTCACACATTTATCATTATGTTTAAATGTGCCTCCATTATAATATTTCTCTATGAGCATACACGAAGGTTATCATTGTACCACCTAGGGAACATCACGTTCTCTATAGAAGATCGTATTGCCTGGAGTGGTGAAACAGCACAGACTTATATAAAAGTGTACCCTTAGCCATCCGATCAGTATCAGAGCCTGAATGGTGATAACAAGTAACGCTGGAGTGCAGATATACTAACCCAGCTGGCGACCTTGTTAAGAAGGAGATAGAGAAGACAGGCGGGAAAGGAGTTCCTGCAACCTTTTGTCTGGCAGGCAAGGCTCAGGGAGGTTATTGGTATACGATAAGCCTGAGTCTTCCTTCACTCCTTCACGGGTCTAGGTCGGAACTGTTAACAGCAGTTTCCCTGTGTTTGACTGAAGGGCTCCCAGGGTGAATCATTGGCACCCCCCCCCCTTTAGTGTTGGACGCAAAGACCTGCAGAGGTGGGCATTGCTGGTCCTCTTCTGTGGGACTAAGGAGACTCCTGTCAATCCCGGGAGTCGGAGGGTCTGAGTATTCGGCCTTTTGAGCCCCTAGCAGCTGAGTGCTAGCAGAGCCCCAGCCCACCCCCCAATATATATATCAGAAACAGTATTAGTCCAAGGACTGATCCTTGTGGGACTCCACTGGAGTCGCCTCGCCAATCTGACACCCCACCCCTCTCAGTGACTCCCTGTCTTCTGTTGCTTAAGTTCTTCCTTATCCACTGGAGCAGTTCCATTTCACTACTGTCTGCATCTTCATCTTGTGCACTAATCCCCTGTGGGGTACTGTGTCAAAGGCTTTCTGGTAATCCAAAATATGCGATCTGCCCTCTCCTCTCTTCTCCTGCCTGATTTTTGTTACCTGGCCGTAGAATTCATTTAATCCTGTATGTCATGACTTGGCATCCCTGAACCCATGTTGATGTTGTATTTCAAAGTTCTTTCGCTCCAGATATTCCACTAGTTTTATTCACACAATCTTCTTATTCAACTTGCATGGTATGCAAATTAGGGGCACTGGCCTGTAGTTCAGTGCCTCCTGTCTAGCTCTTTTCTTGTATATTGGGACTACATTAGCAGTCTTCCAAATTTTAGGCAGTTCACCTGTTGCCAGGGATTTGTTATACACCATGGGGAGTGAGAGGCATATTACTTTTGCTCCTTCCTTTAGAATCCATAGTGAGATTTCATCTGGGCCCTGTCAATGGCCTTGGTTTTCTTGTTATGGCCCTTCACATAAAAATTCAACACCAACAATCAACAGCAACATAACTACAACAATCAACAATCAACACCAACAATTAACATAACTATATTTTACCCATTTCAAGACCCCGAACCAACATAGAAGCAGCAAGAGAAAATATTGGCCAATAGGCCTTCTGTAGTTAATTTCATTCTTATGTTTTCATATCCAATTTATACCCATTAATTCGTGTTCTGTCATCACACTCAAAAACATTTGTGTCATATCACCAAACCCAAAACTAATATAAGCATGATATATGATAAGTGTAAACCTGTCTTTGAAAATGTAAGAAGACATTGCAAAACGCTTTTAGACGTCAGACAATAAATAAAAAATGAGACAATGAACTTTGGAGAGTTAATATTTCAATTACCCCGACAGTGAAGAAAAACGTAAAAAATATTAAGAAGATTCGTGTTAGAATTATTAATCTTACCCTTTCAGTCATATTCAACAAGAAATGTTTACAAGAAAGACTGCTACCAATATATATATATATATATATATATATATATATATATATATATATATATATATATATATATATATATATATATATATGTCGTACCTAGTAGCCAGAACGCACTTCTCAGCCTACTATGCAAGGCCCGATTTGCCTAATAAGCCAAGTTTTCATGAATTAATTGTTTTTCGACTACCTAACCTACCTAACCTAACCTAACCTAACTTTTTCGGCTACCTAACCTAACCTAACCTATAAAGCTAGGTTAGGTTAGGTTAGGTAGGGTTGGTTAGGTTCGGCCATATATCTACGTTAATTTTAACTCTAATAAAATAAAATTGATCTCATACATAATGAAATGGGTAGCTTTATCATTTCATAAGAAAAAAATTGAGAAAATATATTAATTCAGGAAAACTTGGCTTATTAGGCAAATCGGGCCTTGCATAGTAGGCTGAGAAGTGCGTTCTGGCTACTAGGTACGACATATATATATATATATATATATATATATATATATATATATATATATATATATATATATTATATATATATAATATATATATATATATATATATATATATATATATATATATATATAATATATATATATATATATAACTGAAAACTCACACCCCAGAAGTGACTCGAACCCATACTGCCAGGCACACTCTGCTGGCGTACAGGATACCTTAACCACTCGACCATCACGACCGGACAAAAGATGATGGTAGCCAAGGCTAATTCTCCCTCATCCCGCCGGCACTCTGATGGTAATCTTGGGCATAGTATTTTATCAAATCACCTTAATCTTTGGGGCACACGTGAGGAACACAAATGCGAACAAGCCTGAATGGCCCCAGGCATATATGCAACTGAAAACTCACACCCCAGAAGTGACTCGAACCCATACTGCCAGGAGCACTCTGCTGGCGTATAGGATCCCTTAACCGCTCCATCAACACGACCGGACAAACGAGGATGGTAGCCGAGGCTATTTCCATCCCCCTGCCGGCACTCGCTTGGTGATTTGATAAAATACCAATTTTATCAAATAAAATTAAATTTTATCAAATCACCTCATTCAAAAAAGCTATGCTTTTCTTGAAAAAGAACGCCATCTGTTGCATGTAAGAGCAACACACACATGCTATACTAAATATGTTACAATTCTATTTCAATGTTTCTGATTGCATTGATAAATTAAATTTTCATAGATTTTGATTTATTTCATTTTGATTTAATTATTTGTGTGAATTGCGTTGGAATTGAACTGTGATGTTGACCATATTGTTTATATCATGAGTATT
>WNGS01165467.1:0-10678 GCA_020271785.1 Procambarus virginalis | reverse complement strand
TTTCTATCGTCCTGAGGCCAGATTCACGAAGCAGTTACGCAAGCACTTACGAACTGGGGGTCAGGTTCACGAAGCACTTACGCAAGTACTTACGAACCTGTCCCATCTTTTCTCCATGTTTGGCGGCTTTGTTTACAATTATTAAACAGTTAATGAGCTCCGAAGCACCAGGAGGCTGTTTATAACAATAACAACAGTTGATTGGCAAGTTTTCATGCTTGTAAACTGTTTAATAAATGTAACCAAAGCCGTCAAAGACTGAGGAAAGATGTACACGTTCGTAAGTGCTTGCGTAACTGCTTCATGAATCTGGCCCCAGGTTCGTAAGTACTTGCATAACCGCTTCATGAATCTAGCCCCAGGTTCGTGAGTACTTGCATAACCGCTTCATGAATCTAGCCCCAGGTTCGTGAGTACTTGCATAACTGCTTCATGAATCTGGCCCCAGGTTCGTAAGTGCTTGCGTAACTGCTTCGTGAATCTGGCCCCAGGTTCGTAAGTGCTTGCGTAACTGCTTCATGAATCTGGCCCCAGGTTCGTAAGTGCTTGCGTAACTGCTTCATGAATCTAGCCCCAGGTTCGTGAGTACTTGCATAACCGCTTCATGAATCTAGCCCCAGGTTCGTGAGTACTTGCATAACCGCTTCATGAATCTGGCCCCAGGTTCGTGAGTACTTGCATAACCGCTTCATGAATCTAGCCCCAGGTTCGTGAGTACTTGCATAACCGCTTCATGAATCTAGCCCCAGGTTCGTGAGTACTTGCATAACCGCTTCATGAATCTGGCCCCAGGTTCGTGAGTACTTGCATAACCGCTTCATGAATCTAGCCCCAGGTTCGTGAGTACTTGCATAACCGCTTCATGAATCTAGCCCCAGGTTCGTGAGTACTTGCATAACCGCTTCATGAATCTGGCCCCAGGCTCGTAAGTACTTGCATAACCGCTTCATGAATCTAGCCCCAGGCTCGTAAGTACTTGCATAACCGCTTCATGAATCTAGCCCCAGGTTCGTGAGTACTTGCATAACCGCTTCATGAATCTGGCCCCAGGTTCGTAAGTACTTGCATAACCGCTTCATGAATCTAGCCCCAGGTTCGTGAGTACTTGCATAACCGCTTCATGAATCTGGCCCCAGGCTCGTAAGTACTTGCATAACCGCTTCATGAATCTAGCCCCAGGTTCGTGAGTACTTGCATAACCGCTTCATGAATCTAGCCCCAGGTTCGTGAGTACTTGCATAACCGCTTCATGAATCTGGCCCCAGGCTCGTAAGTACTTGCATAACCGCTTCATGAATCTAGCCCCAGGCTCGTAAGTACTTGCATAACCGCTTCATGAATCTAGCCCCAGGTTCGTGAGTACTTGCATAACCGCTTCATGAATCTGGCCCCAGGTTCGTAAGTACTTGCATAACCGCTTCATGAATCTAGCCCCAGGTTCGTGAGTACTTGCATAACCGCTTCATGAATCTGGCCCCAGGCTCGTAAGTACTTGCATAACCGCTTCATGAATCTAGCCCCAGGTTCGTGAGTACTTGCATAACCGCTTCATGAATCTGGCCCCAGGCTCGTAAGTACTTGCATAACCGCTTCATGAATCTAGCCCCAGGCTCGTAAGTACTTGCATAACCGCTTCATGAATCTAGCCCCAGGTTCGTGAGTACTTGCATAACCGCTTCATGAATCTGGCCCCAGGTTCGTAAGTACTTGCATAACCGCTTCATGAATCTAGCCCCAGGTTCGTGAGTACTTGCATAACCGCTTCATGAATCTGGCCCCAGGCTCGTAAGTACTTGCATAACCGCTTCATGAATCTAGCCCCAGGTTCGTGAGTACTTGCATAACCGCTTCATGAATCTGGCCCCAGGTTCGTGAGTACTTGCATAACCGCTTCATGAATCTGGCCCCTGACTCCTGAAGGATGTAAATGCTATAATTATTCTACACTAAAGAATTATAGTAAGATGCTTCTACGAGAGCCAAAGGCGCTGTGTGCATCCCTGGTAAATACTCACCAGGCTTGTTTACTCGCCTCAAAGAGCGATTGTTGTTGTTGTTGTTAAAGATTCGCTACCTGGAACAAGAAGTTCCAAGTAGCACGGGCTATGGTGAGCCCGTAGTGGATCAAAGAGCGAGAATGATACCCCTTAAAGAAATTATCCTTGCCACAGCTTGCATTGACAGCTTTAGCCCTAGGAGTGAGGCCCCAACCACTTGGGGTGGACGGTAGGAGCGACGGTCTCGCTTCATGCAGGTCGGCGTTCAATCCCCCGAGACCGTCCACAAGTGGTTGGGCACTTGGACAGTCCCGTTCCATCCCAAATCCTTATCCTGATCCCTTCCAAGGGCTATATAGTCGTAATGGCTTGCCACGTTTTCCTGATAGCTTCCTTCCCTTCCTCTGGGAAGGGGGAAATATTCCTCATAATAACTTGTAATCAATCAATTTTAATCATAAAATATTATAAAATAAATCTAGAAGAAAAAAAACCTGTTTTATGTTTAATAACACGTCAATGGGCCAATTTGTAACTGCGTTGGGTTTGTGCCCAAACGGTTCAGCTGCGGCCATGTTTCACACACACACCACAATAAACAAACTGAGAAACTGAATTTATCTCTCAGTCATTTCTTATCACGTAGATAACGAGAGGAAATTAACCAGTTCTTAAGGGAAGTAATAGAGTTAATATTTTTAATTCAAATTCATATATAAATGGAGCCTAATGCTGTGGAATATTATTTAAAAACTCTTCAAAATTGTTTAAGATTTACTAACTGGAACCAAAAATTCCAAGTAGCACGGGCTATGGTGAGCCCGTGTGAACTCTTCTAAGGTGCCCAGGCGACCTTAAAGGCGCCATTAACACCATAATTAAAGCAACTACAACCTCTAGGACCACAAATTAGTCAACCGTCACCCCCACGCTGAGAGCTAAGCCACACTTCTCACCCCAATTGAGTGCATACAGATCTGACTTGGGGGTCAGTGCATACCTGTTCAAACGGAGGCGGCAATCAAATATAATTTCGAATCCACAGGAGCCATGATATGGATTCGAACCCGTGCGCAGAGTGTTCCCAGACGAGCAGACCCCTCCCCCCAGGCAGGAGTGGTCCAATATATGGTCCACATACCCCCCCCAGGCAGGAGTGGACCAACACATGGTCCACATACCCCCCCAGGCAGGAGTGGACCAACACATGGTCCACATACCCCCCCAGGCAGGAGTGGACCAACCACGGTCCACACAACCCTCCAGGCAGGAGTGGACAAACACACGGTCCACACAACCTCCAGGCAGGAGTGGACCAACACATGGTCCACATACCCCCCCAGGCAGGAGTGGACCAACGGTCCACCTCAACAAACAACAACTCTCCCGACAATAAAATGATCGCACGGGGGAATTTATTTACCAAACTACATTGTACCCAAAACATCATTAATCACTAAGAGTTACGACCGTGTTGAACATATAGGAGGGGTCACCGCCCCCCCTCACCTATGGAGGGACGGGTTCAGCAGAGACAAGAATCTGGAGCTGTAGTTAAGGCAGGTAATTCAGTAGTTAGTTGGAGACAACTAACTCCGTGCCTTAACTAGGCATTGCAGACTTATCAACTGCTGTTAAGTGTTCTCAAATCACCTTCAGCGAGCTATCAATAATGTCTTGGTCGTTGGTTAACTGTAATGATGTCTATGTTAGTGTAAGACATCAACGACCCTCTACAGCAGTCAAGCGTTGTATACATGTACACTTGCCCCACGAAGGATGTAACCTTCACTCTAAGTACATAGGTATGACGTCGACCAAGCTGACGAGGTGTTTGACCTGTCATCTTCAACCCGGTGCCTCCAGGAATCACATGAGACAAGCCCGTGACATCACCCTAACAAGAGAAATGTTGAATAAAACCACTTGTATAATTGACAAAACCACAAGATGTAAGATTACAAATTCTTGAAGCAATCCACATAAGAATAGAACAACCTATCATGAACACCCAAAGAATAGAACTATCCACTCTCCCCACCATGAGAGTAAGAACAAGACCGGAACATGAAGATGCCAACATAGAAGACACTGCCCAACATGCTACGCTCACTACATGACTAATAATCGTATGTATAGGCTACTGATCCATGCGTCTAACCTTTTCTCCCGACTCCTCATCTAATTGTAGGTACCAGACCTCCCAGTGATATAAATACGTCCTGTCCCATCACTTGAGAATGAACCATATAGGCTCGAAACTTTGTGTAAATTTATAACAAGTGTAATACATTCTACAGATAATTTTTAAGTCAAACTCGACCAAAGATGACATTTGGATGACAAAGATATATATATATATATATATATATATATATATATATATATATATATATATATATATATAAAAACTATGTTTACATATATACATAACGTTGTGTGATGGTTTAATTTTTTATTTAGATTTTGCGGCCAATTATGAGGCGACATTTTTTTTTATTTTGTTGATGAAATTTAAATTGGTATTTACCTAAGCCGATTAAAGGTGTATCAATCAAGCGTAACAACTTCCTGTTGAAAGTTTATTTGTACACACGCACGCACGCACACACGCACGCACACACGCACGCACACCTGGGTGTCAGGTGGCCACCACCACCCTGGCGCCACACACCTGGGTGTCAGGTGGCCACCACACCACCCTGGCCCCACACACCTGGGTGTCAGGTGGCCACCACCACCACCCTGGCCCCACACACCTGGGTGTCAGGTGGCCACCACCACCACCCTGGCCCCACACACCTGGGTGTCAGGTGGCCACCACCACCACCCTGGCCACACACACCTGGGTGTCAGGTGGCCTCCACACCACCCTGGCCCCACACACCTGGGTGTCAGGTGGCCACCACACCACCCTGGCCCCACACACCTGGGTGTCAGGTGGCCACCACCACCACCCTGGCCCCACACACCTGGGTGTCAGGTGGCCACCACCACCACCCTGGCCCCACACACCTGGGTGTCAGGTGGCCACCACACCACCCTGGCCACACACACCTGGGTGTCAGGTGGCCACCACCACCCTAGCCCCACACACCTGGGTGTCAGGTGGCCACCACCACCACCCTGGCGCCACACACCTGGGTGTCAGGTGGCCACCACCACCACCCTGGCCACACACACCTGGGTGTCAGGTGGCCACCACACCACCCTGGCGCCACACACCTGGGTGTCAGGTGGCCACCACCACCACCCTGGCGCCACACACCTGGGTGTCAGGTGGCCACCACACCACCCTGGCCCCACACACCTGGGTGTCAGGTGGCCACCACCACCACCCTGGCGCCACACACCTGGGTGTCAGGTGGCCACCACCACCACCCTGGCCCCACACACCTGGGTATCAGGTGGCCACCACCACCCTGGCGCCACACACCTGGGTGTCAGGTGGCCACCACCACCACCCTAGCCCACACACCTGGGTGTCAGGTGGCCACCACCACCCTGGCCCACACACCTGGGTGTCAGGTGGCCCACCACACCCTAGCCACACACACCTGGGTGTCAGGTGGCCACCACCACCACCTGGCGCCACACACCTGGGTGTCAGGGGCCACCACACCACCCTGCCCCACACACCTGGGTGTCAGGTGGCCACCACACCACCCTGGCGCCACACACCTGGGTGTCAGGTGGCCACACCACCACCCTAGCCCCACACACCTGGGTGTCAGGTGGCCACCACCACCACCCTGGCCCCCCACACACCTGGGTGTCAGGTGGCCACCACCACACCCTGCGCCACACACCTGGGTGTCAGGTGGCCACCACCAACACCCTGGCGCCACACACCTGGTGTCAGGTGGCCACCACACCCCTGGCCCCACACACCTGGGTGTCAGGTGGCCACCACACCACCCTGCCGCCACACACCTGGGAGTCAGGTGGCCACCACCACCACCCTAGCCCCACACACCTGGGTGTCAGGTGGCCACCACACCACCCTAAGCCCCACACACCTGGGTGTCAGGTGGCCTCCACACCACCCTGGCCCCACACACCAGCCTCCAATATGACACACATGGCTGGAGCCATATATCTAGTGCTATATATATCTGCTTTTATAGGTATTGCGCTGCTGTTCCTTCAGACTGTGGAAGATTTGTTAGCGGATGGCTGCCTCCCCCCCCCCCCTGAGGATAGGAGCATGGTGTCCAGGGACAGGAGGAGGATAGGAGCATGGTGTCCAGGGCAGGAGGAGGATAGGAGCATGGTGTCCAGGGATCAGGAGGAGGATAGGAGCATGTGTCCAGGGATCAGGAGGAGGATAGGAGCATGGTGTCCAGAGGGCATGAGGATAGGAGCATGGTGTCCAGGGGGCAGGAGGATAGGAGCATGGTGTCCAGGGAGCACGAGGATAGGAGCATGGTGTCCAGGGAACAGGAGGGGATTGGAGCATGGTGTCCAGGGAACAGGAGGATAGGAGCATGGTGGTCCAGGGAGCATGAGGATAGGAGCATGTCCAGGGGGCAGGAGGATAGGAGCATGGTGTCCAGGGAACAGGAGGAGGATTGAGCATGGTGTCCAGGGAACAGAGGATAGGAGCATGGTGTCCAGGGAGCAGGAGGATAGGAGCATGGTGTCCAGGAGCAGGAGATAGGAGCATGGTGTTCAGGGAGCAGGAGGATAGGAGCATGGTGTCCAGGGAGCAGCAGGAGGATAGGAGCATGGTGTCCAGGGAGCAGGAGGAGGATAGGAGCATGGTGTCCAGGGGGCAGCAGGAGGATAGGAGCATGGTGTCCAGGGGGTAGGAGGATAGGAGCATGGTGTCCATGGAGCAGGAGGATAGGAGCATGGTGTCCAGGGAGCAGGAGGATAGGAGCATGGTGTTCAGGGAGCAGGAGGATAGGAGCATGGTGTCCAGGGAGCAGGAGGATAGGAGCATGGTGTCCAGGGAGCAGGAGGATAGGAGCATTGGTGTCCAGGGAGCAGCAGGAGGATAGGAGCATGGTGTCCAGGGAGCAGCAGGAGGATAGGAGCATGGTGTCCAGGGAGCAGGAGGATAGGAGCATGGTGTCCAGGGAGCAGGAGGAGGATAGGAGCATGGTGGCCAGGGGGCAGCAAGAGGATAGGAGCATGGTGTTCAGGGAGCAGCAGGAGGATAGGAGCATGGTGTTCAGGGAGCAGGAGGATAGGAGCATGGTGTCCAGGGAGCAGCAGGAGGATAGGAGCATGGTGTCCAGGGAGCAGGAGGATAGGAGCATGGAGTCCAGGGAGCAGGAGGATAGGAGCATGGTGTCCAGGGAGCAGGAGGATAGGAGCATGGTGTCCAGGGAGCAGGAGGATAGGAGCATGGTGTCCAGGGAGCAGGAGGATAGGAGCATGGTGTCCAGGGGGCAGGAGGATAGGAGCATGGTGTCCAGGGGGCAGGAGGATAGGAGCATGGTGTCCAGGGGCAGGAGGATAGGAGCATGGTGTCCAGGGGCAGGAGGATAGGAGTATGGTGTCCAGGGAGCAGGAGGAGGATAGGAGCATGGTGTCCAGGGGGAAGGAGGATAGGAGTATGGTGTCCAGGGAGCAGGAGGAGGATAGGAGCATGGTGTCCAGGGAGCAGGAGGATAGGAGCATGGTGTCCAGGGAGCAGGAGGAGGATAGGAGCATGGTGTCCAGGGAGCAGGAGGATAGGACCATGGTGTCCAGGGGCAGGAGGATAGGAGCATGGTGTCCAGGGAGCAGGAGGATAGGAGCATGGTGTCCAGGGGTAGGAGGATAGGAGCATGGTGTCCAGGGGTAGGAGGATAGGAGCATGGTGTCCAGGGGGTAGGAGGATAGGAGCATGGTGTCCAGGGGGTAGGAGGATAGGAGCATGGTGTCCAGGGGGTAGGAGGATAGGAGCATGGTGTCCAGGGGGCAGGAGGATAGGAGCATGGTGTCCAGGGGCAGGAGGAGGATAGGAGCATGGTGTCCAGGGGCAGGAGGATAGGAGCATGGTGTCCAGGGAGCAGCAGGAGGATAGGAGCATGGTGTCCAGGGAGCAGGAGGATAGGAGCATGGTGTCCAGGGGGTAGGAGGATAGGAGCATGGTGTCCATGGAGCAGGAGCAGGATAGGAGCATGGTGTCCATGGAGCAGGAGGATAGGAGCATGGTGTCCAGGGAGCAGGAGGATAGGAGCATGGTGTCCATGGAGCAGGAGGATAGGAGCATGGTGTCCAGGGAGCAGGAGCAGGATAGGAGCATGGTGTCCAGGGAGCAGGAGGATAGGAGCATGGTGTCCATGGAGCAGGAGCAGGATAGGAGCATGGTGTCCAGGGGCAGGAGGATAGGAGCATGGTGTCCAGGGAGCAGGAGGATAGGAGCATGGTGTCCAGGGGGTAGGAGGATAGGAGCATGGTGTCCAGGGGGTAGGAGGATAGGAGCATGGTGTCCAGGGGGTAGGAGGATAGGAGCATGGTGTCCAGGGGGTAGGAGGATAGGAGCATGGTGTCCAGGGGCAGGAGGATAGGAGCATGGTGTCCAGGGGCAGGAGGATAGGAGCATGGTGTCCAGGGAGCAGGAGGAGGATAGGAGCATGGTGTCCAGGGGGTAGGAGGATAGGAGCATGGTGTCCAGGGGGCAGGAGGATAGGAGCATGGTGTCCAGGGAGCAGGAGGAGGATAGGACCATGGTGTCCAGGGGCAGGAGGATAGGAGCATGGTGTCCAGGGAGCAGGAGGATAGGAGCATGGTGTCCAGGGGGTAGGAGGATAGGAGCATGGTGTCCAGGGGCAGGAGGATAGGAGCATGGTGTCCAGGGGGCAGGAGGATAGGAGCATGGTGTCCAGGGGCAGGAGGATAGGAGCATGGTGTCCAGGGAGCAGGAGGAGGATAGGAGCATGGTGTCCAGGGAGCAGGAGGAGGATAGGAGCATGGTGTCCAGGGGGCAGGAGGATAGGAGCATGGTGTCCAGGGGCAGGAGGATAGGAGCATGGTGTCCAGGGGGCAGGAGGATAGGAGCATGGTGTCCAGGGGCAGGAGAAGGATAGGAGCATGGTGTCCAGGGATCAGGAGGAGGATAGGAGCATGGTGTCCAGAGAGCAGGAGGATAGGAGCATGGTGTCCAGGGAGCAGGAGGATAGGAGCATGGTGTCCAGGGGCAGGAGGATAGGAGCATGGTGTCCAGGGAGCAGGAGGATAGGAGCATGGTGTCCAGGGAGCAGGAGGATAGGAGCATGGTGTCCAGGGAGCAGGAGGATAGGAGCATGGTGTCCAGCGGCAGGAGGATAGGAGCATGGTGTCCAGGGAGAAGGAGGATAGGAGCATGGTGTCCAGGGAGCACGAGGATAGGAGCATGGTGTCCAGGGAGCAGGAGGAGGATAGGAGCATGGTGTCCAGGGGCAGGAGGATAGGAGCATGGTGTCCAGGGGCAGGAGGATAGGAGCATGGTGTCCAGGGAGCAGCAGGAGGATAGGAGCATGGTGTCCAGGGAGCAGGAGGATAGGAGCATGGTGTCCAGGGGGTAGGAGGATAGGAGCATGGTGTCCATGGAGCAGGAGCAGGATAGGAGCATGGTGTCCATGGAGCAGGAGGATAGGAGCATGGTGTCCAGGGAGCAGGAGGATAGGAGCATGGTGTCCATGGAGCAGGAGGATAGGAGCATGGTGTCCAGGGAGCAGGAGCAGGATAGGAGCATGGTGTCCAGGGAGCAGGAGGATAGGAGCATGGTGTCCATGGAGCAGGAGCAGGATAGGAGCATGGTGTCCATGGAGCAGGAGGATAGGAGCATGGTGTCCAGAGAGCAGGAGGATAGGAGCATGGTGTCCAGGGAGCAGGAGGAGGATAGGAGCATGGTGTCCATGGAGCAGGAGCAGGATAGGAGCATGGTATCCAGGGAGCAGGAGGAGAGGAGCATGGTGTCCATGGAGCAGGAGCAGGATAGGAGCATGGTGTCCAGGGAGCAGGAGGAGAGGAGCATGGTGTCCATGGAGCAGGAGCAGGATAGGAGCATGGTGTCCAGGGAGCAGGAGGAGAGGAGCATGGTGTCCATGGAGCAGGAGCAGGATAGGAGCATGGTGTCCAGGGAGCAGGAGGAGAGGAGCATGGTGTCCATGGAGCAGGAGCAGGATAGGAGCATGGTGTCCAGGGGGCAGGAGGAGAGGAGCATGGTGTCCAGGGAGCAGGAGGAGAGGAGCATGGTGTCCAGGGAGCAGGAGCAGGATAGGAGCATGGTGTCCAGGGGCAGGAGGAGGATAGGAGCATACCCTACACTAGGGTAAATCAGAAGCTACAGTTAAGGATTGGTACCCAGTAAATCCTCCCCAGCCAGGATACGAACCCAGGCCAAAGCTCTCGCAGAAAGCAAGGTGAATATCTTACCACTATGCCACAGGGACTGTTTATATTTTCTCCTCTATATTATACACCTGTATAAAAAAAAATTTCATGGCCGGTCGGCCGAGCGGACAGCACGCTGGACTTGTGATCCTGTGGTCCTGGGTTCGATCCCAGGCGCCGGCGAGAAACAATGGGCAGAGTTTCTTTCACCCTATGCACTGTTACCTAGCAGTAAAATAGGTACCTGGGTGTTAGTCAGCTGTCACGGGCTGCTTCCTGGGGGCGGAGGCCTGGTCGAGGACCGGGCCGCGGGGACACTAAAGCCCCGAAATCATCTCAAGATAACCAAGCAGGGGTACCAGACCCTGCTG
>WNGS01165466.1:0-35401 GCA_020271785.1 Procambarus virginalis | reverse complement strand
TCTCAAACTCCACCGTCTCTAAGAAGATAGCGATGACCAAGGGATCCCTGTCGAAGCTTTTCAGGGTTAGACAAGCCCCATCCCACCTCCAGCTTCTCCTGTACAGGATGACCATAAGTACCTATAACCTGAGCACTCTCAGAGATGCTCACAGTACACATAACCTGTGCTCTCCCTTCCTACACACCCTCCCTCAAGAGCCCTTCACACCCTCCCTCAGGTGCCCTCCCGTGATCAATAGCAGAAATAAACTCCACATCCAAAACTCAGCAGCGGGAGTGTAATGTTTGTGTGCCGGGAGCGTGGATTAGGCGGCCGTAAAGCCCTGGGCTGCTGAGGCCGGCCATAAAGCCCTGCTATCATTACGCCAGAAACATGGCCGCTGGTAAATATGGCGGCGACAGGCGCTAACGTATAGGACAGAGTTACTGCCGCGGCCCAGCGGCAGCGGCTGCTGCTGCTGCCACCACCTGCCGCCACCGCCCTCTGCCACACCCTGCCGCCACCGCCCTCTGTCATGCCCTGCCGCCACCTCTCTGCCATGCCCTGCCGCCACCGCCCTCTGCCACACCCTGCCGCCACTTGTCAGAGGTGAATTGACGTGCACTCTCCTCGACGACAGAGAGAGCACTGTCACCACAACCTCATTGTGTACAAATATTGACACGTGGCCAGCAGAGCCCTCTGGTGGCCGTCAGTGAGAACCATATATTACCTACCTTGGTCTACAGAAATATAAATGTCAAAACGTGTATAGATGTGAGCCGCACTCTAAGGGTTAACTGCCCATGTCTGTAATTGATTTGCAAAAACACTTTCCAACTTTGCTGTTCGACAAATTAAGTTGTCTATCATGACTTGTAGTAAGTAAGGACATGAAGCTATCCACCCATGACATGGTGGATGGGAAGGGCCTATCCATCCATAACATGGTGGATGGGAAGGACCTATCCATCCATAACATGGTGGATGGGAAGGGCCTATCCACCCATAACATGGTGGATGGGAAGGAGCTATCCATCCATAACATGGTGGATGGAAAGGAGCTATCCACGCCATGACATGGTGGATGGGAAGGAGCTATCCATCCATAACATGGTGGATGGGAAGGGCCTATCCACCCATGACATGGTGGATGGGAAGGAGCTATCCACCCATAACATGGTGGATGGGAAGGAGCTATCCATCCATAACATGGTGGATGGGAAGGAGCTATCCATCCATAACATGGTGGATGAGGACCTATCCATTACCTGCTAATCACCATGACATGTATGGTACCATGACCCGATGACGAAACCATTTTCACCTACTAAGCACGTCGCCTTTCTCTCGTATGCGTAACATACGGCCAAAAATGGTCGTACTAAAAAATGGAAGCGGCTCGCGAAAGTGAAGTACGTTCCCGTTTTCTGTTTTGGGTTCTCTGGTAGGTTAGGATAAGGGCACTTTACATTGGCCGCTCGAAACACTCCCATTGAGTCACACACGAGTCGTTAAGCATGACACTGAGTTATAAGAGTTGAGTCGTCACACTATTCACTCCGTCCTCCAAACAAAGACCCAAAGTCCATTCCATCCACCCGCCAAACCCCTTATAGCTGTTTATGGATGAAAAACTGTTTACACACGACTCACAACTGCTGCCGTCCGAACACTTCCGGAACAAGTGCTTCACTGACGACTTGTGTTCGAACCCCAACGCTGTAAATGCTTCACCCACGTACTACAAATACCAATAATCGCCAACAGAACCTAAACACCTAACCCTAACCTATCCCTATATATATGTACAATATGCTAATATAAAATAATATTAAATATTGTTTGATAAAATTCCTGTCCTGAGTGAACAGCATGTTAAAATTCATGAATTTTAACGCTCATCTTTGGGGGTCGACCGCTGGATGGAATGGTCCGAGGACGGGTCGAGTTCACCACACTGGCTCCCCTGTACCTTACCACACGCAGCTCTTCGGTAATTATCCACATTGTCTCATACGCGGAGACCAATTGGAGCCCAATTGGAGACCGCTTGTTTACTCTGTACTGGCAGTATTTGCAGCTAAATCCCTCTTCAGATGTTTTCCTTTCACTCCTGCGATGACCAGTCATTCAGTTCTGGTTTTTACAGATACAAAAATCACTTTAATTACTGATGACTTAGGAAAGAAGCTGCCTTTTTGAGCACGAAAACAAATTCCTTTCCCTACAAGGTCTTTAACTCGAATCCCTCACGGGTTGGTGTCTTGGGAGACTCCATGACGTCATGGGCTGACAACCAATCAGAACACTAGGCCTCCCTAACTCGACTGCTGATGGAAAATGATTGGAAGCGGCACTGTGCTGGCTTTTCCCGCCACAGCTAGTTCCACGGCGACTCACCAGAGATCGCCACCATCGCAAGACGGAAAATGGAGAGAGATTTTGCGGTCAGTTGGAACAACGGTTTGAATAGGCCTTGTGCCTCTCCCCTCCCCCCCCCCCCCCCCCCACTTCTCAATCACTTGCCTCATAAACAAATGACTTAGGTCGCCGCAAAGTTTTTGTTGAACTCCTCTTTGCATGAGCGATCTGTTGACATCAAACATAACACATATCACACAAGATCTAAGAAAGATGTGCCGTGCCAACACACCTACAAGAGTCTCATACAACAAGCGCTTGGGCACTGAGAGACACAAACGAGGCTCGGAGTCTGTTGTCTGAAACGGGTTAACATTTGTAGTGCATTGATTACCATAATCGCTTCTACCGTCGCCAGTTACCGCCATCAGCCTCACACCCAAGAGTGAGCTGTTCACGAACAGATAAGCTTAGAAGTAACAAACTGCGCATGCTTACAGACTACCAGGACCTTCAACCACAACTACCAACACCTCCACCATCCCCTCCTACCCGCTCTCACGCCTTCCAGTACCAACCACCACTACCAACCTCCTTCCTACCGCTTGCTACAACCATCCCCACCCACCACCAGCCTCTGAACTCATCACTGAGGGGGTCATCTGACCGATGAATGTAAAGGGTTCCAGGTCCTCGCCCGGCACACTGACGGGGTCTTCAGCGCCTCCTGATGAGTCTAAAGATGTTCCCCTTGCAGATCCATTGAAAACTGTTCCACCTGAGAACTGGTTATCCTGTTGACCAGACCACACACTAGAAGGTGAAGGGACGACGACGTTTCGGTCCGTCTGTTCCAGAGACACCTTAAACCCACCAGAGGAAAAGCCTTAAAATCTGCTTGACATGGGCGCAGTGGGTGTGGCCGACCTTACGGCAAGATCCAACAGTTGGCAAAATGGGACACTTCTCCTCAACAGAGTCCCGCTGGGTTCGAACCGCCTCTGTCGACTGAAGATTTTCACCGGATCAGGATCCGTCAGTCTGGAGTTCATGTTATTTTGGACTCTGAACATCGTCTATTTACAACGATTCAACTGGCCGTTGACATGGAGCGCCCGACACTGTCAGAGGAACCAGAGCAGAAGCTGCCTACTGTTGCAGGGCAAGATGGCGTCGTGCAAATCTCTTGAGAGTTGTGCTGGAAAAGTCTGTAAACGTCTATGATGGTCCCAATAAAGGTTACTGAATCCTACACTGCTCCCAATAAAGTCTGGGAACTAAAAACACCATTTAAGTCCATGAGTTCTAAATAAAGTCTTTGGATTTTTGTTTATTAATACATTAGGTACATCTGCATTAGTGCAGCTACCCTAAACTATATGAAGTGGAGTACAGTGTGTCAAAAAAGCTAACTAGTTGATGCTAAAAAATCCCCATCACACAGGATGGTTAGTCATACAGAGGCATGTGATAAGCAGTCTGCACTGGCAGATTCCGGATGCATTTTGAGGATATCATCAACATAAGATTGAATAAGGTAGCAGTGGTAATACAGGTCCCCATCTTGCAGGATGGTTAGTCATACAGGGCCATATGTTTAGTAGCCTGCACTGGCAAATTTTGGGTACATTGTGAGGATATCTTCAAGAATACGAGAGTGAATAAAGTAATTGCAAAGCTCCAGGTACCTCTTTGGAAATGTCTAAATTTCAATATACGTCTACGGGACTTGCACTCCATATATCAGACCAAACTTAAATGATCAAGCCGTCAGGGGACGACTTGATCATCCCGTCTGTTACTGTCAGGGGACGGCTTGATCATCCCGTCTGTTACTGGCAGGGGACGGCTTGCTCATCCCGTCTGTTACTGGCAGGGGGACGGCTTGATCATCCCGTCTGTTACTGGCAGGGGACGGCTTGATCATCCCGTCTGTTACTGGCAGGGGACGGCTTGATCATCCCGTCTGTTACTGGCAGGGGACGGCTTGATCATCCCGTCTGTTACTGGCAGGGGACGGCTTGAGCTGTCGCTGATATTGAGAATATCAAACTCGCTCAAATAATAATAATAAAGTTAATTTAAAAAGATACAGATAAAAAGATACTTTATTTCCACCTAAACCTCCTTCAAAGGTATAGAAATATATTCCAGGCTATATAAAATGCCAGAGGGCCTATTGGGCTCACATTCAAATACAAATATGTATAAATATGTACAAATATAAATGGGTATAAACTGCATCTGTTTATATCCATTCCTTATTTTAATCGTGTAATCTACATAATCCTGTAGTATCTACTTATATCTAACATATGTATATTAAGACACACAGCAGAAGACCTATTGGTCCAAAGCATTTCTTATTTATGTAGTAAGAATATGTAGCCCCTGTAGAATATGTAGAATTTATGTATTCTCGGTGTACTATGTCGCGTCGAAATCTCCAAGCCAGCAGCAAATATATATTATTTAAAATATACACTTCTAAACACATTCTTTTAAAGAACAGTCATGTTGCTCCCAATATTCCTGTTCGATCATGTCACTCCGCCGTAGAGGCGATATTAGACCACAACACTGTGTATAAGTGACCTTAAGGATAGCACTTGCTTCATCTTTAACTCCTAAATTCTTAAGTTTATCATACGTTGTATGTAAGTATCCCGAAATCATTTTTGCTTTCTCATTAAAAACTCATTAGTGCCCAGGTGTGAAATTTCTATTCTCTCCAACACTGGAAATTCCTAACCTTTCAAATTACATATTTTTTGATTAATTCATTCATGTTATCCTGTAAGCAATATTTATATAAGCAAGATCAATATTTATACTCTTCAGATCAGAAAAGAATTTAATTAGGTCAAATACGTAATACATTTGACATTACTTTTCATTTGTAGTGTAATTACTTAAACGGAACTAGCAGTCTGATGCTAGTATGCTAAAAAATTATTTTGTATTCATTGTAATCAATTATTATTGGTGGCCTGACGGCTGAGCGGACAACGCTCGGGATTCGTAGTCCTGAGGATCCGGGTTCAATCCCCAGTAGAAGCGGAAATAAATGGGCAAAGGTTTTTGTCACCGTGATGCCCCCTGTTTACCTAGCAGTAAATAGGTACCTGGGAGTTAGACAGCTGCTACGGGCTGCTTCCTGGGGGTTGAGGACCGGGCCGCGGGGACGCTAAGCCCCGAAATCATCTCAAGATAACCACAAGAAGATAACTGCACCAGGTGGTATCTATCACATGCATATGACTCCTCCACCAAAATATAGCACCATACACAAAATTACACATTCACAAAACTTTCCACTTACACATGACAATGATGCACAAACGCTAAATCTACACAGAACTAACAACATAGAGAGCTTGAGAACCACACACCACACAACCCGTCCTCGCAAATTCGTATAGTCAATATTGACTTATTAAATACGTGCATAGGTGACATACTAAACATAATAGATTATCTGAGAAGCTTCATAGAAAACACCGACCTTACCTAACCTTGTTAGTATGTTAAAATAAGCATCTTATAGCTTCGTAATTACAATTGTTACTTAACCTATTATAGGTATAGGTTAAGTAATAATTGTAATTACGAAGCAATAAGATGCTTATCTTAACATCCTAACAAGGTTAGGTAAGGTCGGTGTTTTCTATGAAGCTTCTCAAGATAATCTATTATGTTTAGTATATCACCTATGCACGTATTTAATAAGTCAATATTGACTATACGAATTTGCGAGGACGGGTTGCACCACACGATGACAGGAAGACGACGTTTCGGTCCGTCCTGGACCATTCTCAAGTCCATTGTGATAGGACCGAGTTGGCTTTGATATCGCTACTTGGAACGAAACTGTGCAAGTAGCACGGGCTATGGTGAGCCCGTAAGCAAGCAAGGGAGGCACGGGCATTCAGTAAGGCAAGAGAGAGAGGTAAGGAGCAGGAAAGAGGAAATTCTTAGAAGATAAGAACAAGGCGAAAGGTATGGGTGGGATGGGTGAAAATTCTTAGAAGATAAGAACAAGGCGAAAGGTATGGATGGGATGGGTGAAATAATGGAGTCTAAGAATGGGAACTTAAGAATAAGAGGAGAAAGAACACAATTACAAAGATGATGCTTGACATTACCCCTCTAATACAACGTTACAAGGAATATGTTGTATTAGAGCTGAGGGCCGAGGATAACCTCTAAACTCTATATGGTGTAGTCGACATTCACGAAATAAAATAAAAAATACACTAATGCATTGCAGTCAATGAGATTCACAGACAAATTTAATAGGATGGAGGAATACAATTACTGAGATTTATGGAAAAATTTGATATACCAATCACGAAGCGCTGAGATTCACATACCAATTTGATATACCAATCACAAAGCGTGGAGATTCACATACCAATTTGATATACCAATCACGAAGCGTGGAAATTCACATACAAATTTGATATACCAATCACGAAGCACTGAGATTCACATACCAATTTGATATACCAATCACGACGCGTGAATAAGCAAACCGTTTCCTGTTTGGCCCATTTTACACTACTATAGAGTTGTCTCGGGCCGAATGGTGGTTGTGGCGTGGTGCGGATAGTTGCTGCGTGTGGTGGTGGGGGTGCGGGTAGTTGCTGGGTGTGGTAGTAGGGGGTACAAGTGATAGTGAGGTGACTGTGGGGTTGCAGGAAGGTGGGATGAAGTGGGAGGTAACCGGGTGTATGCAGCTGTAAGCGCGGTGCTGGTGGTGGCGGGGGTGGGGGTTGAAGGTGGGCTATGGCTTGAAGGGCGCGGCCAGGCGACGATATCACACCACCCCGCGAAGCTTTATGGCCGCCGCTGCTGCTGAAAAACATCGCCCCCTGGCCAACTTTTTGCCTCTCCAGTATACTGCCCTCTAATGGATTTTAAATTGTTGAGCTCTTTTCAGCCTCTATACTTATTGCCTCATATACCAGGGCATTTTTTTCCCTTGTAAAATATACCCGGAAGAATGGGTAACCTTGAGTCCTTGTGTTGCTTGTTGCGTCAGTGTTGCTAGTTGCGTCAGTGTTGCTTGTTGCGTCAGTGTTGCTTGTTGCGTCAGTGTTGCTTGTTGCGTCAGTGTTGCTCCTTGCGTCAGTGTTGCTTGTTGCGTCAGTGTTGCTTGTTGCGTCAGTGTTGCTTGTTGCGTCAGTGTTGCTTGTTGCGTCAGTGTTGCTTGTTGCGTCAGTGATGCTTGTTGCGTCAGTGTTGCTTGTTGCGTCAGTGTTGCTTGTTGCGTCAGTGTTGCTTGTTGCGTCAGTGATGCTTGTTGCGTCAGTGTTGCTTGTTGCGTCAGTGATGCTTGTTGCGTCAGTGATGCTTGTTGCGTCAGTGTTGCTTGTTGCGTCAGTGTTGCTTGTTGCGTCAGTGTTGCTTGTTGCGTCAGTGTTGCTTGTTGCGTCAGTGTTGCTTGTTGCGTCAGTGTTGCTTGTTGCGTCAGTGATGCTTGTTGCGTCAGTGTTGCTTGTTGCGTCAGTGATGCTTGTTGCGTCAGTGATGCTTGTTGCGTCAGTGTTGCTTGTTGCGTCAGTGATGCTTGTTGCGTCAGTGTTGCTTGTTGCGTCAGTGATGCTTGTTGCGTCAGTGTTGCTTGTTGCGTCAGTGTTGCTTGTTGCGTCAGTGTTGCTTGTTGCGTCAGTGATGCTTGTTGCGTCAGTGTTGCTTGTTGCGTCAGTGATGCTTGTTGCGTCAGTGATGCTTGTTGCGTCAGTGTTGCTTGTTGCGTCAGTGATGCTTGTTGCGTCAGTGTTGCTTGTTGCGTCAGTATTGCTTGTTGCGTCAGTGTTGCTTGTTGCGGCAGTGTTGCTCGTTGCGTCAGTGTTGCTTGTTGCGTCAGTGATGCTTGTTGCGTCAGTGTTGCTTGATGCGTCAGTGTTGCTTGTTGCGTCAGTGTTGCTTGTTGCGTCAGTGATGCTTGTTGCGTCAGTGTTCGTTGCGTCAGTGTTGCTCGTTGCGTCAGTGTTGCTTGTTGCGTCAGTGTTGCTTGTTGCGTCAGTGTTGCTTGTTGCGTCAGTGTTGCTTGTTGCGTCAGTGTTGCTTGTTGCATCAGTGTTGCTTGATGCGTCAGTGTTGCTTGTTGCGTCAGTGATGCTTGTTGCGTCAGTGTTGCTTGTTGCGTCAGTGTTGCTTGTTGCGTCAGTGTTGCTTGTTGCGTCAGTGTTGCTTGTTGCGTCAGTGTTGCTTGTTGCGGCAGTGTTGCTCGTTGCGTCAGTGTTGCTTGTTGCGTCAGTGTTGCTTGTTGCGTCAGTGTTGCTTGTTGCATCAGTGTTGCGTGATGCGTCAGTGTTGCTTGTTGCGTCAGTGATGCTTGTTGCGTCAGTGTTGCTTGTTGCGTCAGTGTTGCTTGTTGCGTCAGTGTTGCTTGTTGCGTCAGTGTTGCTTGTTGCGTCAGTGTTGCTTGTTGCGTCAGTGTTGCTTGTTGCGTCAGTGTTGCTTGTTGCGTCAGTGTTGCTTGTTGCGTCAGTGTTGCTTGTTGCGTCAGTGATGCTTGTTGCGTCAGTGTTGCTTGTTGCGTCAGTGTTGCTTGTTGCGTCAGTGTTGCTTGTTGCGTCAGTGTTGCTTGTTGCGTCAGTGTTGCTTGTTGCGTCAGTGATGCTTGTTGCGTCAGTGATGCTTGTTGCGTCAGTGTTGCTTGTTGCGTCAGTGTTGCTTGTTGCGTCAGTGTTGCTTGTTGCGTCAGTGATGCTTGTTGCGTCAGTGTTGCTTGTTGCGTCAGTGTTGCTTGTTGCGTCAGTGTTGCTTGTTGCGTCAGTGATGCTTGTTGCGTCAGTGTTGCTTGTTGCGTCAGTGATGCTTGTTGCGTCAGTGATGCTTGTTGCGTCAGTGTTGCTTGTTGCGTCAGTGATGCTTGTTGCGTCAGTGTTGCTTGTTGCGTCAGTGTTGCTTGTTGCGTCAGTGTTGCTTGTTGCGGCAGTGTTGCTCGTTGCGTCAGTGTTGCTTGTTGCGTCAGTGTTGCTTGTTGCGTCAGTGTTGCTTGATGCGTCAGTGTTGCTTGTTGCGTCAGTGTTGCTTGTTGCGTCAGTGATGCTTGTTGCGTCAGTGTTCGTTGCGTCAGTGTTGCTCGTTGCGTCAGTGTTGCTTGTTGCGTCAGTGTTGCTTGTTGCGTCAGTGTTGCTTGTTGCGTCAGTGTTGCTTGTTGCGTCAGTGTTGCTGTTGCATCAGTGTTGCTTGATGCGTCAGTGTTGCTTGTTGCGTCAGTGATGCTTGTTGCGTCAGTGTTGCTTGTTGCGTCAGTGTTGCTTGTTGCGTCAGTGTTGCTTGTTGCGTCAGTGTTGCTTGTTGCGTCAGTGTTGCTTGTTGCGGCAGTGTTGCTCGTTGCGTCAGTGTTGCTTGTTGCGTCAGTGTTGCTTGTTGCGTCAGTGTTGCTTGTTGCATCAGTGTTGCGTGATGCGTCAGTGTTGCTTGTTGCGTCAGTGATGCTTGTTGCGTCAGTGTTGCTTGTTGCGTCAGTGTTGCTTGTTGCGTCAGTGTTGCTTGTTGCGTCAGTGTTGCTTGTTATGTCAGTGTTGCTTGTTGCGTCAGTGTTGCTTGTTGCGTCAGTGTTGCTTGTTGCGTCAGTGTTGCTTGTTGCGTCAGTGTTGCTTGTTGCGTCAGTGTTGCTTGTTGCGTCAGTGTTGCTTGTTGCGTCAGTGTTGCTTGTTGCGTCAGTGTGCTTGTTGCGTCATGCTTGTTGCGTCAGTGTTGCTTGTTGCGTCAGTGTTGCTTGTTGCGTCAGTGTTGCTTGTTGCGTCAGTGTTGCTTGTTGCGTCAGTGTTGCTTGTTGCGTCAGTGTTGCTTGATGCGTCAGTGTTGCTTGTTGCGTCAGTGTTGCTTGTTGCGTCAGTGTTGCTTGTTGCGTCAGTGTTGCTTGTTGCGTCAGTGTTGCTTGTTGCGTCAGTGTTGCTTGTTGCGTCAGTGATGCTTGTTGCGTCAGTGATGCTTGTTGCGTCAGTGTTGCTTGTTGCGTCAGTGTTGCTTGATGCGTCAGTGTTGCTTGTTGCGTCAGTGTTGCTTGTTGCGTCAGTGATGCTTGTTGCGTCAGTGTTCGCTGCGTCAGTGTTGCTTGTTGCGTCAGTGTTGCTTGTTGCGTCACTGTTGCTAGTTGCGTCAGTGTTGCTAGTTGCGTCACTGTTGCTAGTTGCGTCAGTATTGCTAGTTGCGTCAGTGTTTCTAGTTGCGTCAGTGTTGCTCGCTGCGTCAGTGTTACTAGTTGCGTCAGTGTTGCTAGTTGTGTCAGTGTTGCTCGTTGCGTCAGTGTTGCTCGTTGCGTCAGTGTTGCTCGTTGCGTCAGTGTTGCTAGTTGCGTCAGTGTTGCTTGTTGCGTCAGTGTTGCTAGTTGCGTCAGTGTTGCTCGTTGCGTCAGTGTTGCTAGTTGCGTCAGTGTTGCTNGAGGCAGGGGCAGTATAAACACTGAGGGACAGTATAAACACTGAGGCAGGGACAGTATAAACACTGAGGCAGGGACAGTATAAACACTGAGGGACAGTATAAACACTGAGTCAGGGACAGTATAAACACTGAGGGACAGTATAAACACTGAGGGACAGTATAAACACTGAGGGACAGTATAAACACTGAGGGACAGTATAAACACTGAGGGACAGTATAACACTGAGGCAGGGGCAGTATAAGGACTGAGGCAGGGACAGTATAAACACTGAGGCAGGGACAGTATAAACACTGAGGCAGGGACAGTATAAACACTGAGGCAGGGACAGTATAAACACTGAGGCAGGGACAGTATAAACACTGAGGCAGGGACAGTATAAACACTGAGGCAGGGACAGTATAAACACTGAGGGACAGTATAAACACTGAGGGACAGTATAAACACTGAGGGACAGTATAAACACTGAGGCAGGGGCAGTATAAACACTGAGGCAGGGACAGTATAAACACTGAGGCAGGGACAGTATAAACACTGAGGCAGGGGCAGTATAAACACTGAGGCAGGGACAGTATAAACACTGAGGCAGGGACAGTATAAACACTGAGGCAGGGACAGTATAAACACTGAGGCAGGGACAGTATAAACACTGAGGCAGGGACAGTATAAACACTGAGGCAGGGACAGTATAAACACTGAGGCAGGGACAGTATAAACACTGAGGCAGGGACAGTATAAACACTGAGGCAGGGACAGTATAAACACTGAGGGACAGTATAAACACTGAGGGACAGTATAAACACTGAGGGACAGTATAAAAACTGAGGGACAGTATAAACACTGAGGGACAGTATAAACACTGAGGCAGGGGCAGTATAAACACTGAGGCAGGGACAGTATAAACACTGAGGGACAGTATAAACACTGAGGCAGGGACAGTATAAACACTGAGGCAGGGACAGTATAAACACTGAGGCAGGGACAGAATAAACACTGACGGACAGTATAAACACTGAGGGACAGTATAAACACTGAGGGACAGTATAAACACTGAGGCAGGGACAGAATAAACACTGAGGGACAGTATAAACACTGAGGGACAGTATAAACACTGAGGCAGGGACAGTATAAACACTGAGGCAGGGACAGTATAAACACTGAGGCAGGGACAGTATAAATACTGAGGCAGAGACAGTATAAACACTGAGGCAGGGACAGCATAAACACTGAGGGACAGTATAAACACTGAGGCAGGGACAGTATAAACACTGAGGGACAGTATAAACACTGAGGGACAGTATAAACACTGAGGGACAGTATAAACACTGAGGCAGGGACAGTATAAACACTGAGGCAGGGACTGTATAAACACTGAGGCAGGGACAGTATAAACACTGAGGGACAGTAAAAACACTGAGGCAGGGACAGTATAAACACTGAGGGACAGTATAAACACTGAGGCAGGGACAGTATAAACACTGAGGGACAGTATAAACACTGAGGCAGGGACAGTATAAACACTGAGGGACAGTATAAACACTGAGGGACAGTATAAACACTGAGGCAGGGACAGTATAAACACTGAGGGACAGTATAAACACTGAGGCAGAGACATTATAAACACTGAGGGACAGTATAAACACTGAGGCAGGGACAGTATAAACACTGAGGGACAGTATAAACACTGAGGCAGGGACAGTATAAACACTGAGGGACAGTATAAACACTGAGAGACAGTATAAACACTGAGGCAGAGACAGTATAAACACTGAGGGACAGTATAAACACTGAGGCAGGGACAGTATAAACACTGAGGGACAGTATAAACACTGAGAGACAGTATAAACACTGAGGGACAGTATAAACACTGAGGCAGGGACAGTATAAACACTGATGGACAGTATAAACACTGAGGGACAGTATAAACACTGAGGGACAGTATAAACACTGAGGCAGGGACAGTATAAACACTGAGGGACAGTATAAACACTGAGGGACAGTATAAACACTGAGGCAGGGACAGTATAAACACTGAGGGACAGTATAAACACTGAGGGACAGTATAAACACTGAGGGACGGTATAAACACTGAGGCAGGGACAGTATAAACACTGAGGGACAGTATAAACACTGAGGGACAGTAAAAACACTGAGGGACAGTATATACACTGAGGGACAGTATAAACACTGAGGGACAGTATATACACTGAGGGACAGTATAAACACTGAGGGACAGTATAAACACTGAGGCAGGGACAGTATAAACACTGAGGCAGGGACAGTATAAACACTGAGGGACAGTATAAACACTGAGGGACAGTATAAACACTGAGGGACAGTATAAACACTGAGGCAGGGACAGCATAAACACTGAGGGACAGTATAAACACTGAGGGACAGTATAAACACTGAGGGACGGTATAAACACTGAGGCAGGGACAGTATAAACACTGAGGGACAGTATAAACACTGAGGGACAGTAAAAACACTGAGGGACAGTATATACACTGAGGGACAGTATAAACACTGAGGGACAGTATACACTGAGGGACAGTATAAACACTGAGGGACAGTATAAACACTGAGGCAGGGACAGTATAAACACTGAGGCAGGGACAGTATAAACACTGAGGGACAGTATAAACACTGAGGCAGGGACAGTATAAACACTGAGGGACAGTATAAACACTGAGGCAGGGACAGTATAAACACTGAGGGACAGTATAAACACTGAGGGACAGTATATACACTGAGGGACAGTATAAACACTGAGGCAGGGACGGTATAAACACTGAGGCAGGGACAGTATAAACACTGAGGAACAGTATAAACACTGAGGGACAGTATATACACTGAGGGACAGTATAAACACTGAGGGACAGTATAAACACTGAGGCAGGGACAGTATAAACACTGAGGCAGGGACAGTATAAACACTGAGGGACAGTATAAACACTGAGGCAGGGACAGTATAAACACTGAGGCAGGGACAGTATAAACACTGAGGGACAGTATATACACTGAGGGACAGTATAAACACTGAGGCAGGGACGGTATAAACACTGAGGAAGGGACAGTATAAACACTGAGGGACAGTATAAACACTGAGGGACAGTATAAACACTGAGGGACAGTATAAACACTGAGGGACAGTATAAACACTGAGGGACAGTATAAACACTGAGAGACAGTATAAACACTGAGGCAGGGACAGTATAAACACTGAGGCAGGGACAGTATAAACACTGAGGCAGGGACAGTATAAACACTGAGGCAGGGACAGTATAAACACTGAGGCAGGGACGGTATAAACACTGAGGCAGGGACGGTATAAACACTGAGGCAGGGACAGTATAAACACTGAGGGACAGTATAAACACTGAGGGACAGTATAAACACTGAGGGACAGTATAAACACTGAGGGACAGTATAAACACTGAGGCAGGGACAGTATAAACACTGAGGCAGGGACATTATAAACACTGAGGGACAGTATAAACACTGAGGGACAGTATAAACACTGAGGGACAGTATAAACACTGAGGCAGGGACAGTATAAACACTGAGGGACAGTATAAACACTGAGGCAGGGACAGTATAAACACTGAGGGACAGTATAAACACTGAGGCACGGACAGTATAAACACTGAGGCAGGGACAGTATAAACACTGAGGCAGGGACAGTATAAACACGGAGGGACAGTATAAACACTGAGGGACAGTATAAACACTGAGGGACAGTATAAACACTGAGGCAGGGACAGTATAAACACTGAGGCAGGGACAGTATAAACACTGAGGCAGGGACAGTATAAACACTGAGGCAGGGACAGTATAAACACTGAGGGACAGTATAAACACTGAGGCAGGGACAGTATAAACACTGAGGCAGGGACAGTATAAACACTGAGGCAGGGACAGTATAAACACTGAGGCAGGGGCAGTATAAACACTGAGGCAGGGACAGTATAAACACTGAGGCAGGGACAGTATAAACACTGAGGCAGGGACAGTATAAACACTGAGGCAGGGGCAGTATAAACACTGAGGGACAGTATAAACACTGAGGCAGGGACAGTATAAACACTGAGGGACAGTATAAACACTGAGGGACAGTATAAACACTGAGGGACAGTATAAACACTGAGGCAGGGACAGTATAAACACTGAGGCAGGGACAGTATAAACACTGAGGGACAGTATAAACACTGAGGGACAGTATAAACACTGAGGCAGGGACAGTATAAACACTGAGGCAGGGACAGTATAAACACTGAGGGACAGTATAAATACTGAGGGACAGTATAAACACTGAGGCAGGGACAGTATAAACACTGAGGGACAGTATAAACACTGAGGGACAGTATAAACACTGAGGGACAGTATAAACACTGAGGGACAGTATAAACACTGAGGGACAGTATAAACACTGAGGGACAGTATAAACACTGAGGGACAGTATAAACACTGAGGCAGGGACAGTATAAACACTGAGGGACAGTATAAACACTGAGGGACAGTATAAACACTGAGGCAGGGACAGTATAAACACTGAGGCAGGGACAGTATAAACACTGAGGGACAGTATAAACACTGAGGCAGGGTACCTGACAGTGTCCACAGGGGCGCCCTTGTCGTTGATAAGAGCTGCGTAGCGGCTAAAGACAGAGTAGAACACTTCCTTCTCGTACTTTGTAAAGTTACGAGACCTGCGGCGCTTGTGTAGACCACCTTCCCGCTCCTCCCCGGCCTCCATCTACCTCTACCACCCGCTCTACCACAGTCTACCACACGTAGAGCCCCGCCACCAGTCGCAATGTCAACTACGACTGGCTTAGGAGGCTGGTAGCGTCGCAACTCCCTTGCGTCAATACTCATTTCCCCTAGCTTAATATTTGGCGAGGCGCTCGCCAACTGACGCCTGCTTTGCGACGTGATGTACGGGCTTTGATTTGCTTTGCTGGCACGTCGTGCTGACGTGTGACGTGCGGCTGACGTGGGTAGAAGCGTCAGTTAGGGCGGCGGAACTACTAGGAACGTGAATTTAATCGCTTGTTAAGGTGGTGGTCTCTCGTAATTGTGACTTAGGGAGGTGGGGCCGAGCGGCCGAGCGGCCGTGATCGTACACTGGCAGCGACGTAACTAGCCACCTGTCCAAACGTATTTACCTGAATTTACCTGCGGGCCACTAGTGGCCTCGACGAGGACAGGAGGTCGGCGGCTTGTCGAAGGTCCCCCTTATTTGCCTTCATGATCCCTTCCAGTTGGACTTTACCTACTGAACAGTTTTTTTTTTTTAGCATTTACGGCTCCGGCGGGTAGGCGGTTCCCATGGTTTAATAACCCTGTGGGAAGCATCTGTCCTCAGTCCTACCTTCTCCAGAGCAATTATCATTCCCCACTTTCCTATAAATCTTTGTGTCATCTGCAAATTTGATGAAGTGGTTGGTATAATATTCTCGTCTGTGGCATTGGTGTAGATGGCAAAATAGGATTGGCCCCAAGATGGTCTCCTTCTGTAGCACCTTTCTCTACTACCTAGTCGTCACCATCGTCAAGACGACGACCACCACTACCACCACCAAGGAGAAGGCGACGACTTCCTCCCAGGTATCAGGTACACGCTGTCATACTTGACTGCACACCTGACTACACATATACATTACATCATTGCACACCGTCACTCGTGATAGTGATGAACTACAGGCATGCAGGAGGGTTCTGGAGTGTCAGGTTTGGTGTGTCAGATGTGGAGTGTTGGGTGTGAGGTGGCAGATATGGAGTTTCAGGTGTGGGAAATCAGTCGTGGTGTGTCAGGTGTGCCCTGACACACCGTCCCTCCCTCACACAACAAAAACAACAGGTTTCATACACACCCACATTTAAAACATTCACAAAC
The DNA here is from genome assembly GCA_020271785.1 of Procambarus virginalis. NCBI lineage: Eukaryota > Metazoa > Arthropoda > Malacostraca > Decapoda > Cambaridae > Procambarus > Procambarus virginalis. The sequence goes on along the minus strand of WNGS01165466.1, from coordinate 18,755 downwards.
AAAACAATCCCACTCAACACAATCTCACTCATACAATCATACAACTTCTTAACATATCTTTTAACATAATAAGTTAAAGCTTTACCTTACATCTTGTAAGTTAAAGCTTCCCCCTTCTCTCCTTGTACCACCGCAAGCTAAACTTACCCCAAGCTTTCTAAATCAACCAGATCAAAGTCTAATGTTCAACTATATTCAACAGCCAGATCAAGGTTTAAAGTTCAACCGTATTCAAAAGAAATTTCTCAATGTTTCAAGTAAATTATTGATGTGAAAATGTGCACTGAATTTTGTAACTAGCTCATCAAGACTGTAACTTGCTTGGTGAAATGACTTGTGAGGTTCAGTCCCTGAGCCCATTATATGCCACAGACATATCTTGAGATGATTTCGGGGCTTAGCGTCCTCGCGGCCCGGTCCTCGACCAGGCCTCCTTTTTGTTACACATCCCCCAGGAAGCAGCTCGTAGCAGCTGTCTAACTCCCAGGTACCTATTTACTGCTAGGTGAACAGGGGGCATCAGGGTGAAAGAAACATTTTGCCCATTTGTCTGCACCTCCACCGGGGATCGAACCTGGGACCTCAGGACTGCGAATATGAAGCCACCCAGCTGTCAGGCGCCCCGACATTATACAGTGTCGCCATTTTTCTCTCAAAGCACAGATCAAAGTCTCATATTTTCACTGCAAAGTTTAGAAAAAAAATATTAATTTTTGTAATTTTTAATTTTATTAATTTTATTAATTATATTTTTTTTTAAATTATAAAATATATATTTTAAAAATATATTAATTAATTATATTAAATAAAATAATTAATTATATTAAATAAAATATATTAAAAATATATTAATTAATTAAATTAAAAAATATATTAATTATATTTTATTAAAATATTAATTTTTGTAATTTTGTAATTTTGTAATTTTATACATCTCATGTGACCACAAAGAAACCACAATGGGGTGATTGTGATTATGATATTATTGAACAAAATTCATCTTAGGGAGCCGGTTGGCCGAGCGGACAGCACGCTGGACTTGTGATCCTGAGGTCCTGGGTTCGATCCCAGGCGCCGGCGAGAAACAATGGGCAGAGTTTCTTTCACCCTATGCCCCTGTTACCAAGCAGTAAAATAGGTACCTGGGTGTTAGTCAGCTGTCACGGGCTGCTTCCTGGGGGCGGAGGCCTGGTCGAGGACCGGGCTGGGACACTAAAAAGCCCCGAAATCATCTCACGATAACCTCAAGATAGGGCATTAAGGCGACTTGAACCGCCGTTCTAGCGATTCCCAGAGAAGGCGGCCTCCTCCCTCCTCAGTACCCAGGAGGTTGATCAAGCTGACCTTCATAAACTTGATCTCCCACTAACGAGACCCATATCGATGGATGATATGAAAGCAGTCATAACAAGAGCTCCAGATCCCTCGGGGTATATGAGCCAGACAAGTCCGACTCCACCCAGGTAATCCCCTGCACTCCATACTAAATGTATTCGATGTAGGGCACTGTAGGGCCATATTCCTGTCGTCTTTAAAACGGCCGAGATGATATTCACTCCCAAGCACCTGGGAGTGGGAGGCGGCTGGGATCCCGCAAGGGCGCCTGGGATCCCGCAAGGGCAGCTGGGATCCCGCAAGGGCGGCTGGGATCCCGCAAGGGCGGCTGGGATCCCGCAAGGGCAGCTGGGATCCCGCAAGGGCAGCTGGGATCCTGTAAGGGCGGCTGGGATCCTGTAAGGGCGGCTGGGATCCTGTAAGGGCAGCTGGGATCCTGTAAGGGCGGCTGGGATCCCGCAAGGGCGGCTGGGATCCCGCAAGGGCGGCTGGGATCCCGCAAGGGCGGCTGGGATCCCGCAAGGACGGCTGGGATCCCGCAAGGACGGCTGGGATCCCGCAAGGGCGGCTGGGATCCCGCAAGGGCGGCTGGGATCCCGCAAGGACGGTGTGATCCTGTAATAATCTTCAACCGAAGTGATCAAGCAACCGAACACCTGGCAGTCAAAGCGAATATAGAACTCACCCGGACTGCGAACTGGGAAAGGAAATAAGAGAAATCACCACAAATCCGGACAAGATTCAAATAAGCACAATCGATTCTGTAACTTACGCAACAGAAAACGAAGGTGGGAATCACAGGGGGACCCCAGAGCCATCTCAAACTCCACCGTCTCTAAGAAGATAGCGATGACCAAGGGATCCCTGTCGAAGCTTTTCAGGGTTAGACAAGCCCCATCCCACCTCCAGCTTCTCCTGTACAGGATGACCATAAGTACCTATAACCTGAGCACTCTCAGAGATGCTCACAGTACACATAACCTGTGCTCTCCCTTCCTACACACCCTCCCTCAAGAGCCCTTCACACCCTCCCTCAGGTGCCCTCCCGTGATCAATAGCAGAAATAAACTCCACATCCAAAACTCAGCAGCGGGAGTGTAATGTTTGTGTGCCGGGAGCGTGGATTAGGCGGCCGTAAAGCCCTGGGCTGCTGAGGCCGGCCATAAAGCCCTGCTATCATTACGCCAGAAACATGGCCGCTGGTAAATATGGCGGCGACAGGCGCTAACGTATAGGACAGAGTTACTGCCGCGGCCCAGCGGCAGCGGCTGCTGCTGCTGCCACCACCTGCCGCCACCGCCCTCTGCCACACCCTGCCGCCACCGCCCTCTGTCATGCCCTGCCGCCACCTCTCTGCCATGCCCTGCCGCCACCGCCCTCTGCCACACCCTGCCGCCACTTGTCAGAGGTGAATTGACGTGCACTCTCCTCGACGACAGAGAGAGCACTGTCACCACAACCTCATTGTGTACAAATATTGACACGTGGCCAGCAGAGCCCTCTGGTGGCCGTCAGTGAGAACCATATATTACCTACCTTGGTCTACAGAAATATAAATGTCAAAACGTGTATAGATGTGAGCCGCACTCTAAGGGTTAACTGCCCATGTCTGTAATTGATTTGCAAAAACACTTTCCAACTTTGCTGTTCGACAAATTAAGTTGTCTATCATGACTTGTAGTAAGTAAGGACATGAAGCTATCCACCCATGACATGGTGGATGGGAAGGGCCTATCCATCCATAACATGGTGGATGGGAAGGACCTATCCATCCATAACATGGTGGATGGGAAGGGCCTATCCACCCATAACATGGTGGATGGGAAGGAGCTATCCATCCATAACATGGTGGATGGAAAGGAGCTATCCACGCCATGACATGGTGGATGGGAAGGAGCTATCCATCCATAACATGGTGGATGGGAAGGGCCTATCCACCCATGACATGGTGGATGGGAAGGAGCTATCCACCCATAACATGGTGGATGGGAAGGAGCTATCCATCCATAACATGGTGGATGGGAAGGAGCTATCCATCCATAACATGGTGGATGAGGACCTATCCATTACCTGCTAATCACCATGACATGTATGGTACCATGACCCGATGACGAAACCATTTTCACCTACTAAGCACGTCGCCTTTCTCTCGTATGCGTAACATACGGCCAAAAATGGTCGTACTAAAAAATGGAAGCGGCTCGCGAAAGTGAAGTACGTTCCCGTTTTCTGTTTTGGGTTCTCTGGTAGGTTAGGATAAGGGCACTTTACATTGGCCGCTCGAAACACTCCCATTGAGTCACACACGAGTCGTTAAGCATGACACTGAGTTATAAGAGTTGAGTCGTCACACTATTCACTCCGTCCTCCAAACAAAGACCCAAAGTCCATTCCATCCACCCGCCAAACCCCTTATAGCTGTTTATGGATGAAAAACTGTTTACACACGACTCACAACTGCTGCCGTCCGAACACTTCCGGAACAAGTGCTTCACTGACGACTTGTGTTCGAACCCCAACGCTGTAAATGCTTCACCCACGTACTACAAATACCAATAATCGCCAACAGAACCTAAACACCTAACCCTAACCTATCCCTATATATATGTACAATATGCTAATATAAAATAATATTAAATATTGTTTGATAAAATTCCTGTCCTGAGTGAACAGCATGTTAAAATTCATGAATTTTAACGCTCATCTTTGGGGGTCGACCGCTGGATGGAATGGTCCGAGGACGGGTCGAGTTCACCACACTGGCTCCCCTGTACCTTACCACACGCAGCTCTTCGGTAATTATCCACATTGTCTCATACGCGGAGACCAATTGGAGCCCAATTGGAGACCGCTTGTTTACTCTGTACTGGCAGTATTTGCAGCTAAATCCCTCTTCAGATGTTTTCCTTTCACTCCTGCGATGACCAGTCATTCAGTTCTGGTTTTTACAGATACAAAAATCACTTTAATTACTGATGACTTAGGAAAGAAGCTGCCTTTTTGAGCACGAAAACAAATTCCTTTCCCTACAAGGTCTTTAACTCGAATCCCTCACGGGTTGGTGTCTTGGGAGACTCCATGACGTCATGGGCTGACAACCAATCAGAACACTAGGCCTCCCTAACTCGACTGCTGATGGAAAATGATTGGAAGCGGCACTGTGCTGGCTTTTCCCGCCACAGCTAGTTCCACGGCGACTCACCAGAGATCGCCACCATCGCAAGACGGAAAATGGAGAGAGATTTTGCGGTCAGTTGGAACAACGGTTTGAATAGGCCTTGTGCCTCTCCCCTCCCCCCCCCCCCCCCCCCACTTCTCAATCACTTGCCTCATAAACAAATGACTTAGGTCGCCGCAAAGTTTTTGTTGAACTCCTCTTTGCATGAGCGATCTGTTGACATCAAACATAACACATATCACACAAGATCTAAGAAAGATGTGCCGTGCCAACACACCTACAAGAGTCTCATACAACAAGCGCTTGGGCACTGAGAGACACAAACGAGGCTCGGAGTCTGTTGTCTGAAACGGGTTAACATTTGTAGTGCATTGATTACCATAATCGCTTCTACCGTCGCCAGTTACCGCCATCAGCCTCACACCCAAGAGTGAGCTGTTCACGAACAGATAAGCTTAGAAGTAACAAACTGCGCATGCTTACAGACTACCAGGACCTTCAACCACAACTACCAACACCTCCACCATCCCCTCCTACCCGCTCTCACGCCTTCCAGTACCAACCACCACTACCAACCTCCTTCCTACCGCTTGCTACAACCATCCCCACCCACCACCAGCCTCTGAACTCATCACTGAGGGGGTCATCTGACCGATGAATGTAAAGGGTTCCAGGTCCTCGCCCGGCACACTGACGGGGTCTTCAGCGCCTCCTGATGAGTCTAAAGATGTTCCCCTTGCAGATCCATTGAAAACTGTTCCACCTGAGAACTGGTTATCCTGTTGACCAGACCACACACTAGAAGGTGAAGGGACGACGACGTTTCGGTCCGTCTGTTCCAGAGACACCTTAAACCCACCAGAGGAAAAGCCTTAAAATCTGCTTGACATGGGCGCAGTGGGTGTGGCCGACCTTACGGCAAGATCCAACAGTTGGCAAAATGGGACACTTCTCCTCAACAGAGTCCCGCTGGGTTCGAACCGCCTCTGTCGACTGAAGATTTTCACCGGATCAGGATCCGTCAGTCTGGAGTTCATGTTATTTTGGACTCTGAACATCGTCTATTTACAACGATTCAACTGGCCGTTGACATGGAGCGCCCGACACTGTCAGAGGAACCAGAGCAGAAGCTGCCTACTGTTGCAGGGCAAGATGGCGTCGTGCAAATCTCTTGAGAGTTGTGCTGGAAAAGTCTGTAAACGTCTATGATGGTCCCAATAAAGGTTACTGAATCCTACACTGCTCCCAATAAAGTCTGGGAACTAAAAACACCATTTAAGTCCATGAGTTCTAAATAAAGTCTTTGGATTTTTGTTTATTAATACATTAGGTACATCTGCATTAGTGCAGCTACCCTAAACTATATGAAGTGGAGTACAGTGTGTCAAAAAGCTAACTAGTTGATGCTAAAAAATCCCCATCACACAGGATGGTTAGTCATACAGAGGCATGTGATAAGCAGTCTGCACTGGCAGATTCCGGATGCATTTTGAGGATATCATCAACATAAGATTGAATAAGGTAGCAGTGGTAATACAGGTCCCCATCTTGCAGGATGGTTAGTCATACAGGGCCATATGTTTAGTAGCCTGCACTGGCAAATTTTGGGTACATTGTGAGGATATCTTCAAGAATACGAGAGTGAATAAAGTAATTGCAAAGCTCCAGGTACCTCTTTGGAAATGTCTAAATTTCAATATACGTCTACGGGACTTGCACTCCATATATCAGACCAAACTTAAATGATCAAGCCGTCAGGGGACGACTTGATCATCCCGTCTGTTACTGTCAGGGGACGGCTTGATCATCCCGTCTGTTACTGGCAGGGGACGGCTTGCTCATCCCGTCTGTTACTGGCAGGGGGACGGCTTGATCATCCCGTCTGTTACTGGCAGGGGACGGCTTGATCATCCCGTCTGTTACTGGCAGGGGACGGCTTGATCATCCCGTCTGTTACTGGCAGGGGACGGCTTGATCATCCCGTCTGTTACTGGCAGGGGACGGCTTGAGCTGTCGCTGATATTGAGAATATCAAACTCGCTCAAATAATAATAATAAAGTTAATTTAAAAAGATACAGATAAAAAGATACTTTATTTCCACCTAAACCTCCTTCAAAGGTATAGAAATATATTCCAGGCTATATAAAATGCCAGAGGGCCTATTGGGCTCACATTCAAATACAAATATGTATAAATATGTACAAATATAAATGGGTATAAACTGCATCTGTTTATATCCATTCCTTATTTTAATCGTGTAATCTACATAATCCTGTAGTATCTACTTATATCTAACATATGTATATTAAGACACACAGCAGAAGACCTATTGGTCCAAAGCATTTCTTATTTATGTAGTAAGAATATGTAGCCCCTGTAGAATATGTAGAATTTATGTATTCTCGGTGTACTATGTCGCGTCGAAATCTCCAAGCCAGCAGCAAATATATATTATTTAAAATATACACTTCTAAACACATTCTTTTAAAGAACAGTCATGTTGCTCCCAATATTCCTGTTCGATCATGTCACTCCGCCGTAGAGGCGATATTAGACCACAACACTGTGTATAAGTGACCTTAAGGATAGCACTTGCTTCATCTTTAACTCCTAAATTCTTAAGTTTATCATACGTTGTATGTAAGTATCCCGAAATCATTTTGCTTTCTCATTAAAAACTCATTAGTGCCCAGGTGTGAAATTTCTATTCTCTCCAACACTGGAAATTCCTAACCTTTCAAATTACATATTTTTTGATTAATTCATTCATGTTATCCTGTAAGCAATATTTATATAAGCAAGATCAATATTTATACTCTTCAGATCAGAAAAGAATTTAATTAGGTCAAATACGTAATACATTTGACATTACTTTTCATTTGTAGTGTAATTACTTAAACGGAACTAGCAGTCTGATGCTAGTATGCTAAAAAATTATTTTGTATTCATTGTAATCAATTATTATTGGTGGCCTGACGGCTGAGCGGACAACGCTCGGGATTCGTAGTCCTGAGGATCCGGGTTCAATCCCCAGTAGAAGCGGAAATAAATGGGCAAAGGTTTTTGTCACCGTGATGCCCCTGTTTACCTAGCAGTAAATAGGTACCTGGGAGTTAGACAGCTGCTACGGGCTGCTTCCTGGGGGTTGAGGACCGGGCCGCGGGGACGCTAAGCCCCGAAATCATCTCAAGATAACCACAAGAAGATAACTGCACCAGGTGGTATCTATCACATGCATATGACTCCTCCACCAAATATAGCACCATACACAAAATTACACATTCACAAAACTTTCCACTTACACATGACAATGATGCACAAACGCTAAATCTACACAGAACTAACAACATAGAGAGCTTGAGAACCACACACCACACAACCCGTCCTCGCAAATTCGTATAGTCAATATTGACTTATTAAATACGTGCATAGGTGACATACTAAACATAATAGATTATCTTGAGAAGCTTCATAGAAAACACCGACCTTACCTAACCTTGTTAGTATGTTAAGATAAGCATCTTATAGCTTCGTAATTACAATTGTTACTTAACCTATTATAGGTATAGGTTAGGTAATAATTGTAATTACGAAGCAATAAGATGCTTATCTTAACATCCTAACAAGGTTAGGTAAGGTCGGTGTTTTCTATGAAGCTTCTCAAGATAAACTATTATGTTTAGTATATCACCTATGCACGTATTTAATAAGTCAATATTGACTATACGAATTTGCGAGGACGGGTTGCACCACACGATGACGGGAAGACGACGTTTCGGTCCGTCCTGGACCATTCTCAAGTCCATTGTGATAGGACCGAGTTGGCTTTGATATCGCTACTTGGAACGAAACTGTGCAAGTAGCACGGGCTATGGTGAGCTCGTAAGCAAGCAAGGGAGGCACGGGCATTCAGTAAGGCAAGAGAGAGAGAGAAATAAGGAGCAGGAAAGAGGAAATTCTTAGAAGATAAGAACAAGGCGAAAGGTATGGGTGGGATGGGTGAAATAATGGAGTCTAAGAATGGGAACTTAAGAATAAGAGGAGAAAAAACACAATTACAAAGATGTTGCTTGACATTACCCCTCTAATACAACATTACAAGGAATATGTTGTATTAGAGCTGAGGGCCGAGGATAACCTCTAAACTCTATATAGTGCACTCGACATTCACAAAATAAAATAAAAAATACACTAATGCATTGCAGTCAATGAGATTCACAGACAAATTTAATAGGATGGAGGAATACAATTACTGAGATTTATTGAAAAATTTGATATACCAATCACGAAGCGCTGAGATTCACATACCAATTTGATATACCAATCACGAAGCGTGGAGATTCACATACCAATTTGATATACCAATCATGAAGCACTGAGATTCACATACCAATTTGATATACCAATCACGAAGCGCTGAGATTCACATACCAATTTGATATACCAATCACGACGCGCTGAGATTCACATACCAATTTGATATACCAATCACGAAGCGCTGAGATTCACATACCAATTTGATATACCAATCACGACGCGTGAATAAGCAAACCGTTTCCTGTTTGGCCCATTTTACACTACTGTAGAGTTGTCTCGGGCCGAATGGTGGTCGTGGCGTGGTGCGGATAGTTGCTGCGTGTGGTGGTGGGGGTGCGGGTAGTTGCTGGGTGTGGTAGTGGAGGGTACAAGTGATAGTGAGGTGACTGTGGGGGTTGCAGGAAGGTGGGATGATGTGGGAGGTAACCGGGTGTATGCAGCGGTAAGCGCGGTGCTGGTGGTGGCGGGGGTGGGGGTTGAAGGTGGGCTATGGCTTGAAGGGCGCGGCCAGGCGACGATATCACACCACCCCGCGAAGCTTTATGGCCGCCGCTGCTGCTGAAAAACATCGCCCCCTGGCCAACTTTTTGCCTCTCCAGTATACTGCCCTCTAATGGATTTTAAATTGTTGAGCTCTTTTCAGCCTCTATACTTATTGCCTCATATACCAGGGCATTTTTTTCCCTTGTAAAATATACCCGGAAGAATGGGTAACCTTGAGTCCTTGTGTTGCTTGTTGCGTCAGTGTTGCTTGTTGCGTCAGTGTTGCTTGTTGCGTCAGTGTTGCTTGATGCGTCAGTGTTGCTTGTTGCGTCAGTGATGCTTGTTGCGTCAGTGTTCGCTGCGTCAGTGTTGCTTGTTGCGTCAGTGTTGCTTGTTGCGGCAGTGTTGCTTGTTGCGTCAGTGTTGCTTGTTGCGTCAGTGTTGCTTGATGCGTCAGTGTTGCTTGTTGCGTCAGTGTTGCTTGTTGCGGCAGTGTTGCTTGTTGCGTCAGTGTTGCTCCTTGCGTCAGTGTTGCTTGTTGCGTCAGTGTTCGCTGCGTCAGTGTTGCTTGTTGCGTCAGTGTTGCTTGTTGCGGCAGTGTTGCTTGTTGCGTCAGTGTTGCTTGTTGCGTCAGTGTTGCTTGTTGCGTCAGTGTTGCTTGTTGCGTCAGTGTTGCTTGTTGCGTCAGTGTTGCTTGTTGCGTCAGTGTTGCTTGTTGCGTCAGTGTTCGCTGCGTCAGTGTTGCTTGTTGCGTCAGTGTTGCTTGTTGCGGCAGTGTTGCTTGTTGCGTCAGTGATGCTTGTTGCGTCAGTGTTGCTTGTTGCGTCAGTGATGCTTGTTGCGTCAGTGTTGCTTGATGCGTCAGTGTTGCTTGTTGCGTCAGTGTTGCTTGTTGCGTCAGTGTTGCTTGTTGCGTCAGTGTTGCTTGTTGCGTCAGTGTTGCTTGTTGCGTCAGTGTTGCTTGTTGCGTCAGTGTTGCTTGTTGCGTCAGTGTTGCTTGTTGCGTCAGTGTTGCTTGTTGCGTCAGTGTTGCTTGTTGCGTCAGTGTTGCTTGTTGCGTCAGTGTTCGCTGCGTCAGTGTTGCTTGTTGCGTCAGTGTTGCTTGTTGCGTCACTGTTGCTAGTTGCGTCAGTGTTGCTAGTTGCGTCAGTGTTGCTAGTTGCGTCAGTGTTGCTAGTTGCGTCAGTGTTTCTAGTTGCGTCAGTGTTGCTCGTTGCGTCAGTGTTGCTAGTTGCGTCAGTGTTGCTAGTTGCGTCAGTGTTGCTCGTTGCGTCAGTGTTGCTCGTTGCGTCAGTGTTGCTAGTTGCGTCAGTGTTGCTAGTTGCGTCAGTGTTGCTTGTTGCGTCAGTGTTGCTAGTTGCGTCAGTGTTGCTTGTTGCGTCAGTGTTGCTAGTTGCGTCAGTGTTGCTTGTTGCGTCAGTGTTGCTTGTTGCGTCAGTGTTGCTAGTTGCGTCAGTGTTGCTCGTTGCGTCAGTGTTGCTAGTTGCGTCAGTGTTGCTCGTTGCGTCAGTGTTGCTTGTTGCGTCAGTGTTGCTAGTTGCGTCAGTGTTGCTCGTTGCGTCAGTGTTGCTTGTTGCGTCAGTGTTGCTAGTTGCGTCAGTGTTGCTCGTTGCGTCAGTGTTGCTAGTTGCGTCAGTGTTGCTTGTTGCGTCAGTGTTGCTAGTTGCGTCAGTGTTGCTTGTTGCGTCAGTGTTGCTTGTTGCGTCAGTGTTGCTTGTTGCGGCAGTGTTGCTCGTTGCGTCAGTGTTGCTAGTTGCGTCAGTGTTGCTAGTTGCGTCAGTGTTGCTAGTTGCGTCAGTGTTGCTAGTTGCGTCAGTGTTGCTTGTTGCGTCAGTGTTGCTAGTTGCGTCAATGTTCCTCGTTGCGTCAGTGTTGCTAACTGCGTCAGTGTTGCTAGTTGCGTCAGTGTTGCTAGTTGCGTCAGTGTTGCTTGTTGCGTCAGTGTTGCTCGTTGCGTCAGTGTTGCTCGTTGCGTCAGTGTTGCTTGTTGCGTCAGTGTTGCTCGTTGCGTCAGTGTTGCTTGCTGCGTCGGTGTTGCTTGTTGCGTCAGTGTTGCTAGTTGCGTCAGTGTTGCTAGTTGCGTCAGTGATGCTAGTTGCGTCAGTGTTGCTAGTTGCGTCAGTGTTGCTAGTTGCGTCAGTGTTGCTCGCTGCGTCAGTGTTACTTGTTGCGTCAGTGTTGCTTGTTGCGTCAGTGTTGCTCGTTGCGTCAGTGTTGCTAGTTGCGTCAGTGTTGCTTGTTGCGTCACTGTTGCTCGTTGCGTCAGTGTTGCTAGTTGCGTCAGTGTTGCTAGTTGCGTCAGTGTTGCTCGCTGCGTCAGTGTTGCTAGTTGCGTCAGTGTTGCTAGTTGCGTCAGTGTTGCTCGTTGCGTCAGTGTTGCTCGCTGCGTCAGTGTTGCTTGCGTCAGTGTTGCTCACTGCGTCAGTGTTGCTAGTTGCGTCAGTGTTGCTCGTTGCGTCAGTGTTGCTCGTTGCGTCAGTGTTGCTCGTTGCATCAGTGTTGCTAGTTGCGTCAGTGTTGCTCGTTGCGTCAGTGTTACTCATTGCGTCAGTGTTGCTCGCTGCGTCAGTGTTGCTGCTGCGTCAGTGTTGCTCGTTGCGTCAGTGTTGCTAGTTGCGTCAGTGTTGCTAGTTGCGTCAGTGTTGCTCGTTGCGTCAGTGTTGCTAGTTGCGTCAGTGTTGCTAGTTGCGTCAGTGTTGCTAGTTGCGTCAGTGTTGCTTGTTGCGTCAGTGTTGCTCGCTGCGTCAGTGTTGCTCGCTGCGTCAGTGTTGCTCGTTGCGTCAGTGTTGCTTGTTGCGTCAGTGTTGCTCGTTGCGTCAGTGTTTCTTGTTGCGTCAGTGTTGCTCGTTGCGTCAGTGTTGCTTGTTGCGTCAGTGTTGGTCGTTGCGTCAGTGTTGGTCGTTGCGTCAGTGTTGCTTGTTGCGTCAGTGTTGCTCGTTGCGTCAGTGTTGCTCGTTGCGTCAGTGTTACTTGTTGCGTCAGTGTTGGTCGTTGCGTCAGTGTTGCTCGCTGCGTCAGTGTTGCTTGTTGCGTCAGTGTTGCTTGTTGCGTCAGTGTTGCTCGTTGCGTCAGTGTTGCTTGTTGCGTCAGTGTTGCTCGTTGCGTCAGTGTAATTCGTTGCGTCAGTGTTGCTTGTTGCGTCAGTGTTCCTCGTTGCGTCAGTGTTGCTTGCTGCGTCAGTGTTGCTTGTTGCGTCAGTGTTTGTCGTTGCGTCAGTGTTGGTCGTTGCGTCAGTGTTGCTTGTTGCGTCAGTGTTGGTCGTTGCGTCAGTGTTGGTCGTTGCGTCAGTGTTGCTTGTTGCGTCAGTGTTGCTTGTTGCGTCAGTGTTGGTCGTAGCGTCAGTGTTGCTTGTTGCGTCAGTGTTGGTCGTTGCGTCAGTGTTGGTCGTTGCGTCAGTGTTGCTTGTTGCGTCAATGTTGCTTGTTGCGCCAGTGTTGCTTGTTGCGTCAGTGTTGGTCGTTGCGTTAGTGTTCGTCGTTGCGTCAGTGTTGCTTGTTGCGTCAATGTTTCTCGTTGCGTCAGTGTTGCTCTTTGCGTCAATGTTGCTCGTTGGGTCAGTGTTGCTAGTTGCGTCAATGTTGCACGTTGCGTCAGTGTTGCTCTTTGCGTCAGTGTTGCTCTTTGCGTCAGTGTTGCTTGTTGCGTCAATGTTGCTCGTTGCGTCAATGTTGCTCTTTGCGTCAGTGTTGGTCGTTGCGTCAGTGTTGGTCGTTGCGTCAGTGTTGCTCGTTGTGTCAGTGTTGCTTGTTGCGTCAATGTTACTTGTTGCGTCAATGTTGCTCATTGCGTCAACGACGGCGACATGGCAGATGAGCCCCAGCTGAGAGACAGAGTCCCAGCTGAGAGACAGAGCCCCAGCTGAGAGAGAGAGCCCCAGCTGAGAGAGAGAGTCCCAGCTGAGAGACAGCCCCAGCTGAGAGAGAGAGCCCCAGCTGAGAGAGAGAGCCCCAGCTGAGAGACAGAGCCCCAGCTGAGAGAGAGAGCCCCAGCTGAGAGACAGAGCCCCAGCTGAGAGAGAGAGTCCCAGCTGAGAGAGAGAGTCCCAGCTGAGAGACAGAGCCCCAGCTGAGAGAGAGAGCCCCAGCTGAGAGACAGAGCCCCAGCTGAGAGAGAGAGTCCCAGCTGAGAGAGAGAGTCCCAGCTGAGAGACAGAGCCCCAGCTGAGAGAGAGAGCCCCAGCTGAGAGACAGAGCCCCAGCTGAGAGAGAGAGCCCCAGCTGAGAGCCAGAGCCCCAGCTGAGAGAGAGAGTCCCAGCTGAGAGAGAGAGCCCCAGCTGAGAGACAGAGCCCCAGCTGAGAGAGAGAGCCCCAGCTGAGAGACAGAGCCCCAGCTGAGAGAAAGAGAGACCCAGCTGAGAGAGAGCCCCAGCTGAGAGAGACAAGAGCCCCAGCTGAGAGAGAGAGCCCCAGCTGAGAGACAGAGCCCCAGCTGAGAGAGAGAGAGCCCCAGCTAAGAGAGAGACCCAGCTGAGAGAGACAAGAGCCCCAGCTGAGAGAGAGAGAGAGAGCCCCAGCTGAGAGACAGAGCCCCAGCTGACAGAGACAAGAGCCCCAGCTGAGAGAGAGAGAGCCCCAGCTGAGAGAGAGAGCCCCAGCTGAGAGAGAGAGAGCCCCAGCTGAGAGAGCCCCAGCTGAGAGAGAGAGAGCCCCAGCTGAGAGAGAGAGCCCCAGCTAAGAGACAGAGCCCCAGCTGAGAGAGACAGAGCCCCAGTTGAGAGAGAGAGAGCCCCAGCTGAGAGAGTCAAGAGCCACAGCTGAGAGAGAGAGAGCCCCAGTTGAGAGAGACAAGAGCCCCAGATGAGAGAGACAGAGCCCCAGCTGAGAGAGAGAGAGCCCCAGCTGAGAGAGAGAGCCCCAGCTGAGAGACAGAGCCCCAGCAGAGAGAGACAGAGCCCCAGCTGAGAGAGACAAGAGCCCTAGCTGAGAGAGAGAGAGCCCAGTTGAGAGAGACAGAGCCCCATCTGAGAGAGACAGAGCCCCAGCTGAGAGAGAGAGAGCCCCAGCTGAGAGAGAGAGCCCCAGCTGAGAGACAGAGCCCCAGCTGAGAGAGACAGAGCCCCAGCTGAGAGAGACAGAGCCCCAGCTGAGAGAGACAGAGCCCCAGCTGAGAGAGACAGAGCCCCAGCTGAGAGACAGAGCCCCAGTTGAGAGAGAGAGAGCCCCAGCTGAGAGAGACAAGAGCCCCAGTTGAGAGAGACAGAGCCCCAGTTGAGAGAGACAGAGCCCCAGTTGAGAGAGACAGAGCCCCAGCTGAGAGAGACAGCCCCAGCTGAGAGAGAGAGAGCCCCAGTGAGAGACAGCCCCAGCTGAGAGAGAGAGAGCCCCAGTTGAGAGAGACAAGAGCCCCAGCTGAGAGAGACAGAGCCCCAGCTGAGAGAGACAGAGCCCCAGCTGAGAGAGAGAGCCCCAGCTGAGAGAGAGAGAGCCCCAGTTGAGAGAGAGAGACCCAGCTGAGAGAGAGCGAGCCCCAGCTGAGAGAGACAGAGCCCCAGCTGAGAGAGAGAGAGCCCCAGCTGAGAGAGAGAGCCCCAGCTGAGAGAGAGAGAGCCTCAGCTGAGAGAGAGGCAAGAACCCCAGCTGAGAGAGACAGAGCCCCAGTTGAGAGAGACAGAGCCCCAGCTGAGAGAGACAGAGCCCCAGCTGAGAGAGAGAGAGAGAGAGCCCCAGCTGAGAGAGAGAGAGAGCCCCAGCTGAGAGAGAGAGCCTCAGCTGAGAGAGAGACAGAGCCCCAGCTGAGAGAGACAGAGCCCCAGCTGAGAGAGAGAGAGAGCCCCAGCTGAGAGAGAGAGAGCCCCAGCTGAGAGAGAGAGCCCCAGCTGAGAGCCCCAGCTGAGAGAGAGCCTCAGCTGAGAGAGACGCAAGAACCCCATGTGAGAGAGATAGAGCCCCAGGTGAGAGACAGAGCCCCAGCTGAGAGAGAGCCCCAGCTGAGAGAGACAGAGCCCCAGCTGAGAGAGACAGCCCCAGCTGAGAGAGAGACAAGAGCCCCGGCTGAGAGAGAGAGCGCCCCAGCTGAGAGAGACAAGAGCCCCAGCTGAGAGAGACAGAGCCCCAGCTGAGAGAGAGCCCCAGCTGAGAGCCCCAGCTGAGAGAGAGCCCCAGCTGAGACAGAGCCCCAGCTGAGAGAGAGCCAGCTGAGACAGAGCCCCAGCTGAGAGAGAGAGAGCCCCAGCTGAGAGAGAGCCCCAGCTGAGAGAGAGCCCCAGCTGAGAGAGAGCCCCAGCTGAGACAGAGCCCCAGCTGAGAGAGAGCCCCAGCTGAGACAGAGCCCCAGCTGAGAGAGAGCCCCAGCTGAGACAGAGCCCCAGCTGAGAGAGAGAGCCCCAGCTGAGAGAGAGCCCCAGCTGAGAGAGAGCCCCAGCTGAGAGAGAGAGAGCCCCAGCTGAGAGAGACAGCCCCAGCTGAGAGAGACAGCCCCAGCTGAGAGAGACAGAGCCCAGCTGAGAGAGAGCCCCAGCTGAGACAGAGCCCCAGCTGAGAGAGAGCCCCAGCTGAGACAGAGCCCCAGCTGAGAGAGAGAGAGCCCCAGCTGAGAGAGACAGCCCCAGCTGAGAGAGACAGCCCAGCTGAGAGAGACAGAGCCCCAGCTGAGAGAGAGCCCCAGCTGAGACAGAGCCCCAGCTGAGAGAGAGCCCCAGCTGAGACAGAGCCCAGCTGAGAGAGAGCCCCAGCTGAGACAGAGCCCCAGCTGAGACAGAGCCCCAGCTGAGACAGAGCCCAGCTGAGAGAGAGCCCCAGCTGAGACAGAGCCCCAGCTGAGACAGAGCCCCAGCTGAGAGAGAGAGAGCCCCAGCTGAGAAGAGAGCCCCAGCTGAGAGAGACAGCCCAGCTGAGAGAGACAGAGCCCCAGCTGAGAGAGAGCCCCAGCTGAGACAGAGCCCCAGCTGAGAGAGAGCCCAGCTGAGACAGAGCCCCAGCTGAGAGAGAGCCCCAGCTGAGACAGAGCCCAGCTGAGAGAGAGCCCAGCTGAGACAGAGCCCCAGCTGAGAGAGAGAGCCCCAGCTGAGAGAGAGCCCAGCTGAGAGAGAGCCCCAGCTGAGAGAGAGCCCCAGCTGAGAGAGAGAGCCCCAGCTGAGAGAGAGCCCCAGCTGAGAGAGAGCCCCAGCTGAGAGAGCCCCCAGCTGAGAGAGCCCCAGCTGAGACAGAGCCCCAGCTGAGAGAGAGAGCCCCAGCTGAGAGAGAGCCCCAGCTGAGAGAGAGAGCCCCAGCTGAGAGAGAGCCCCAGCTGAGAGAGAGCCCCAGCTGAGAGAGCCCCCCAGCTGAGACAGAGCCCAGCTGAGAGAGAGCCCCAGCTGAGAGAGACAGAGCCCCAGCTGAGAGAGAGCCCAGCTGAGAGAGAGAGAGCCCCAGCTGAGAGTGAGCCCCAGCTGAGAGAGACAGAGCCCCAGCTGAGAGAGAGCCCAGCTGAGAGAGAGCCCCAGCTGAGAGAGACAACACAAGAACCATCCCAACAGAAAATAGGGAGTAAAATCCGCAATGTTTATTAGCCCGACAAAAAAGGCATATTTGTGGAAGCATAAGAGTTGGAGCGACAAATTATCAGCGCGTCCGCCAACTGTATTTCGCGTCCGCCAACTTTATTTCGCGATCAATCTTCCCGGCGACCAAATTGCGAAAATGGATTTAGGATACTAAAAAATTACATGGAGTATTTATTTCAAGATTTTTTTTTGGGGGGGGAGGGCTATTCGCATATTTTTTAGGGGTTGTATTGGGGGGGGGGGTGTTGTATAATACACTAGCTAAAGTAACCGTTGACGTTGTGTGTATTAGTGTAGGTGATTGTTTAATTCATCAAAACACTGTTAGCATGTTTGTGGCGCAGTGGTAAAGCATTCGTCCGGCGCTTTGGCCTGGGTTCGTATAAGCGGGGGAGGATTGACTGGGCGCCAATCCTTAACTGCAACCTCTGTTCACCCAGGAGAGACCTCTTTGAACAGACTGAACGGTCTGCAGCAGTGTCTCCATATAGCAGATCGACGTCCATAGCTTTCAGGTCCCTCTTGTATACCGTAGCTGGGCTTGCCTGTTGGACGCTTTCTGCGTCAGCTCTCCTTACAGTAGATCCTTGGGGATCCTGCCGTCGCCCATTCAAGACATCCACTACGGGCTCACCATAGCCCGTGCTACTTGGAACTTCTTGTTCCAGGTAGCGAATCTTTAACAACAACAACAACAACGTCGCCCATTCTCACAACGTGCCCGAGCCATTCGTCTCTGTTTCAGCATTGTGTACATGCTGGTGATTCTTGCTCTCCCCACAGACGTTGTTGTTTGTCACCTTGTCCTGCCAGGTGATGTCCAAGATTGTCGGAGGCAGCGCATGTGGAAGGCATTCAGCTGTCTTTCCTGACGAGCGCGGAGTCTCCAAGACTCACTGCCATAAAGGAGAGTGCTCAGAACACAGGCTCTGTAAACCTGGATCTTAGTATACTCAGCCTGTTGTTGGCCCACACTGTCTTTGTCAGTCTGGACAAGTAGTTGATGCCTTACCGATGCGTTTGTTTAGCTCCGTATCAAGAGAGAGGGAGTCAGAGATTGTGGAGCCCAGGTACACGAAGTCGTGAATGACTTCCAGTTTGGAATCGGAGATGCCGATGTCAGGTGGGAGTCCACTCCTTGTCCCATGACTTGTGTTTTCTTCAGGCTGATGGTGAGTCCGAAAGCCTGAGAGGCCTCGCTAAAAACGGGTCATGAGCCGTTGGAGGTCTTCGGCTGAGTGGGCAGTGACTGCTGCGTCGTCGGCGAAAAGGAAGTCACGCAGACCCTCAGCCGAAACTTCGTCTTGGCTCTCAGCCTGGCGAGGTTAAAGAGCTTTCCATCCGACCTGGTCCGGAGGTGCCTGCCTTCCGTGACAGATCCGAAGGCGTGCCGCAGCATAACTGCGAAGAAAATCCCGAATCGGGTGGAGCCAGTACGCAGCCCTGCATTACTCCACTTCGGAGGTCAAAGGCGTCTGATGTTAGTCCATCAACGACCACGGTGCCCCTCATGTTCTCATGGAAAGATCTGATGATGCTGAAGAGCCTGGGTGGTGGACTACGGCTCACCATAGCCCGTGCTACTTGGAACTTCTTGTTCCAGGTAGCGAATCTTAACAACAACAACAACAAGCCTGGGGGGCATCCGATCTTGGGGAGGATCTTGAACAGACCATCCCTGCTGACGAGGTCGAAGGCCTTCGTCAGATCTATGAAGGCTACGAAGAGTGGCTGCTTCTGTTCCTTGCATTTAGTTGTCTGGGGAAAAGACCATGTCGATGGTGGACCTGTCTGCTCTGAATCCGCATTGTGATTCTAGATAGACCTCTCTGCAAGTACTTGGAGCCTCTTCAATGCGACTCGAGCAAACAGCTTTCCGACAGTACTGAGGAGGGAGATTCCACGGTAGTTGTTACAGTCGCCCCTGTCACCTTATTCTTATACAGCGCCGGCAGATGGT
>WNGS01165464.1:73904-88568 GCA_020271785.1 Procambarus virginalis | reverse complement strand
CACACTCGCCTCCATCCCGGGGAACACAATTACATTACCGCCGCTGGCGTCCGCTGGCGCCTGAGGGAGACTCATGGCTGACACACTCGCCTCCATCCCAGGGAACACAGTTACATTACCGCCGCTGGCGTCCGCTGGCGCCTGAGGGAGACTCATGGCTGACACACTCGCCTCCATCACAGGGAACACAGTTACATTACCGCCGCTGGCGTCCGCTGGCGCCTGAGGGAGACTCATGGCTGACACACTCGCCTCCATCCAGGGAACACAATTACATTACCGCCGCTGGCGTCCGCTGGCGCCTGAGGGAGACTCATGGCTGACACACTCGCCTCCATCCCAGGGAACACAGTTACATTACCGCCGCTGGCGTCCGCTGGCGCCTGAGGGAGACTCATGGCTGACACACTCGCCTCCATCCCAGGGAACACAGTTACATTACCGCCGCTGGCGTCCGCTGGCGCCTGAGGGAGACTCATGGCTGACACACTCGCCTCCATCCCAGGGAACACAGTTACATTACCGCCGCTGGCGTCCGCTGGCGCCTGAGGGAGACTCATGGCTGACACACTCGCCTCCATCACAGGGAACACAGTTACATTACCGCCGCTGGCGTCCGCTGGCGCCTGAGGGAGACTCATGGCTGACACACTCGCCTCCATCCCAGGGAACACAATTACATTACCGCCGCTGGCGTCCGCTGGCGCCTGAGGGAGACTCATGGCTGACACACTCACGGTACTCACCTATCTTCACTGACGTGGTAAGGTCGATGAAACTGCCGCATGGTATCTGCGGATAGAAATGAAGACGAGTTAGAACACAGACATATTAAGAAAACAATTACGTTCTCCAGGAAGGCGCAGGGCTAGAGGATTAGCATCTGGAGGTTATCTGGAGATGATTGCGGGGCTTAGCGTCCCAGCGGCCCGGTCCTCGACCAGGCCTCATTTTTGTTACCCCCCCCCCCCTAAGAAGCAGCCCGTAGCAGCTGTCTAACTCCCAGGTACTATTTACCGCTAGGTAACAGGGGCATCAGGGTGAGAGAGACTTTTTGCCCATTTGTCTCCGCCTCCACCGGGGATTGAACCCGGAACTTGAGGACTACGAATCCGAAGCACTGTCCACTCAGCTGTCAGGCGCCATGACTGAAGTATACAAATTGTTATAACGCTGTTCGTTTAAAACCACTTCAAACTGACATACAAATCTACTTTCAGTAATGTTTGATGGAACAATGTATATCTGATGTCAGTTGAGAGGAGACAGTAGACCTACCGTTTGAAATAAATTAAAAAATTCAAATTCAGAGGACAGCCTAGTGTGCCGTTTTCCAACCGTCGGTGCGAGACGCCGCAGGAGCACCACTCTGGCGCCAGCAGCGGCAGACGACGGCTCCGGAGGGCGTCATCCTCCGCAGGAAGGACGGACACGTGATTGGCTGCAAGCATCATGAATCAACCAATGAAGGAATGATGTGAGGTACGGGCTCACCATGGCCCGTGCTACTTGAAACTTTTTCTTCCAGGTAGCGAATATTAAACATGATGTGATAGACGACAGGCACCAGTGTGTGGAGGCGCATGGCGGCAAGTCGTCGTGGGAGCCCGAGGACACTTAAGAGTCGTGGTTGTAAAGGTTACCTTCAAGAATTTAGTGAATTGTTGATTGTTACTGGTGTGTGGCAGCCAGAAGCCGCCGGCAACAACGGGATGCACTACGAGTCACTTATGTCATCTTCTGGGCAAAGATTTATTGTCGAATTCCACAAATTGCAGCGCAATACAAACGTTGAAAAATGGCCTGGCGGCTCAGTAGACAGCGCTCGGTATTAGTAGTCCTGAGGTTCCGGCTTCAATCCCCTGGTGGAGGTGGAGACAAATGGCCAGAGTTTCTTTCACCCCGATTCTCCTGTTCACCTAGCAGTAAGTAGGTACCTGGGACATAGACAGCTGCTACGGGCTGCTTCCTGCGGGCGAGGGGGTGTATTCTAAAAGGAGGCCTGGTTGAGGACCGGGCCGCAGGGACGCTAAGCCCCGAAATGAACTCAAGATAACTGAAGATATTACTGGTCAGGGACCGCTGAGCCAAGTTAAACGGGCTGGCTGAGGAAGGTGTATGAGGCAGCTCCATAGGCCACCTCCAAGAATCCCTACGACCTATGAGAGGCAGTCCTCCACTCCTGGGGCCAGATTCACGAAGCAGTTACGCAAGCACTTACGAACCTGGGGCCAGATTCACGAAGCAGTTACGCAAGCACTTACGAACCTGGGGCCAGATTCACGAAGCAGTTACGCAAGTACTTACGAACCTGGGGGCCTGATTCACGAAGCAGTTACGCAAGCACTTACGAACCTGGGGCCAGATTCACGAAGCAGTTACGCAAGCACTTACGAACCTGGGGCCTGATTCACGAAGCAGTTACGCAAGCACTTACGAA
Source organism: Procambarus virginalis (assembly GCA_020271785.1). NCBI lineage: Eukaryota > Metazoa > Arthropoda > Malacostraca > Decapoda > Cambaridae > Procambarus > Procambarus virginalis. Next base: position 86,128 of record WNGS01165464.1, on the reverse strand, counting down.
CCTGGGGCCAGATTCACGAAGCAGTTACGCAAGTACTTACGAACCTGGGGCCAGATTCACGAAGCAGTTACGCAAGCACTTACGAACCTGGGGCCAGATTCACAAAGCAGTTACGCAAGTACTTACGAACCTGGGGCCAGATTCACGAAGCAGTTACGCAAGTACTTACGAACCTGCGGCCAGATTCACGAAGCAGTTACGCAAGCACTTACGAACGTGTACATCTTTCCTCAATCTCTGACACCTTTGGTTACATTTATTAAACAGTTTACAAGCAGTAAAACTTGCCAATCAACTGTTGTTATTGTTATAAACAGCCTCCTGGTGCTTCCGAGCTCATTAACTGTTTAATATTTGTAAACAAAGCCGCCAAAGATTGAGAAAAGATGGACAGGTTCGTAAGTGCTTGCGAAAGTGCTTTCGTGAATCTGGCCTCCTGCAGAGTATCGTTTGAATCTCACTGTTCATCTTAAGTTGGAATCCTGCTGCCTAAGTCATCCTGTGGCCAGTGACAGACAGTGAGGGTAGGTCGTTGGGTCGCGAACAACGTAGCAAAAGCAGTTTTTTTTTTTTTATTGTTTTCTACCACAGACGTGGTCAGACATTACAATGCTAACCAGCATATATACATTTTCTTCTGTCCTCCATAGACAGGGTTAGAGATGTGTTAAACATATATTTGAAGGGTTTATTGAACAATCAACCACTGAAGGCGAGTCGGTGCTTTTAAAATGCTAAGCTGACCTATATACGTAAATACATAGATACACTGATTTACGTATGCCTTACATAAAGTGTTCGATGTGTCTTTTACATAGTGTCATTAATGTACATTTACAAAGGTGAAATGTAATTCTGATCAGCTTCCATATATACTTTATAAACATACATATACATACACACACACATATACATATATATACACACATGCATTCACAGACATTTATCTCATTCACTCTGACAGGGTGAGATAGCTGATAAAGAAACTAGTGTGCAATTAAGCACTTAATCACTGAAGGTGCTTTTACAAGCTCAGGTTATATAGTTACATCATATACATTGTATAATTAATCTATTACATGGTCAATCTAGGGTACAAGTCCAATATATCATCAAGTGTTCCAGTACTCATAGTAATTACAGAGTTCAGCATACCTCAGCCCAGGAGGGCGAAAGTCAATCAGTATGGGACATTCTACAATATAATGTTCAAGAGAGTGCATGTTTTCTCTTTCACAAAGTTGACACATTGTGTACTCGACATTTGGGTTTTGAGAAAGCTGCCAGATACGTCTATATCCCAGGCGTATTCTGGCCACTATAACATCACATTGCCGGGTTCTTGTTCTATTAGTCCCATATGTGAATGTCTCCTCACGATATCTATCATAATATTTAATGCTACAACTTTCAGGTCTTTGTGAATTTGTTAGGTCGGTGAGATCTTCATTAGATATTTGTTTAAGTATTCTCTTTGTCACTGCTAATGAAACACCCATATCAATTTCTACCACTGGTTTTCTACAGGCTGTCTTTGCAAGCATATCAACAGTGTCATGCCTCGAGATGCCAACATGTGATGGTATCCATAGGAATTTAATTTCAAATCTGTTTTCTTTAGCAGCTAAAACATTGCACCACCTGCACCACCTGGACCACCTGCACCACCTGAACCACCTGGACCACCTGCACCACCTAGACCATCTGTCGTTGACCTGGACCACCTGCACCACCTGGACCACCTGGACCATGTGCACCACCTGGACCACCTGGACCACCTGGACCATCTGTCGTTGACCTGGACCACCTGGACCACCTGGACCATCTGCACCACCTGGACCATCTGGACCACCTGCACCACCTGCACCACCTGGACCACCTGCACCACCTGGACCACCTGGACCACCTGCACCACCTGGACCACCTGGACCACCTGCACCACCTGGACCACCTGCACCACCTGGACCATCTGTCGTTGACCTGGACCATCTGTCGTTGATCTGGACCACCTGCACCACCTGGACCATCTGGACCACCTGGCCCATCTGGACCACCTGGCCCATCTGGACCACCTGGACCATCTGGACCCGGGTTACTTCACCTTATTTGCCTTGCCTTGCCTTGATGTCGGGGTTCAACGTCTCCGCGGCCCGTCCTCGACCAGGCCTTCTCGTTGNCTTTGTTTTAACTTTTTTTATTTAATGTCCTTTAGGTAATTAGCTACAGGGTAGTTGCTTCACTAACAGCAGCTACCAGGGTAGTTGCTTCACTAACAGCAGCTACCAGGGTAGTTGCTTCACTAACAGCAGCTACAGGGTAGTTGCTTCACTAACAACAGCTACCAGGGTAGTTGCTTCACTAACAGCAGCTACCAGGGTAGTTGCTTCACTAACAACAGCTACCAGGGTAGTTGCTTCACTAACAGCAGCTACCAGGGTAGTTGCTTCACTAACAGCAGCTACCAGGGTAGTTGCTTCACTAACAACAACTACCGGGGTAGTTGCTTCACTAACAACAGCTACGGGGTAGTTGCTTCACTAACAACAGCTACCAGGGTAGTTGCTTCACTAACAACAGCTACCGGGGTAGTTGCTTCACTAACAACAGCTACCGGGGTAGTTGCTTCACTAACAACAACTACCGGGTAGTTGCTTCACTAACAACAGCTACCAGGGTAGTTGCTTCACTAACAACAGCTACCAGGGTAGTTGCTTCACTAACAGCAGCTACCAGGGTAGTTGCTTCACTAACAACAACTACCGGGGTAGTTGCTTCACTAACAACAGCTACCGGGGTAGTTGCTTCACTAACAACAACTACCGGGGTAGTTGCTTCACTAACAACAACTACCAGGGTAGTTGCTTCACTAACAACAACTACCAGGGTAGTTGCTTCACTAACAACAGCTACCAGGTAGTTGCTTCACTAACAACAGCTACCAGGGTAGTTGCTTCACTAACAACAGCTACCGGGGTAGTTGCTTCACTAACAACAGCTACCGGGTAGTTGCTTCACTAACAACTACCGAGGTAGTTGCTTCACTAACAACTACCGGGTAGTTGCTTCACTAACAACAGTTACCGGGGTAGTTGCTTCACTAACAACAGCTACCAGGGTAGTTGCTTCACTAACAACAGTTACCAGGGTAGTTGCTTCACTAACAACAGCTACCAGGGTAGTTGCTTCACTAACAACAGCTACCAGGGTAGTTGCTTCACTAACAGTTACCAGGGTAGTTGCTTCACTAACAACAGCTACCAGGGTAGTTGCTTCACTAACAACAGCTACCAGGGTAGTTGCTTCACTAACAACAGCTACCAGGGTAGTTGCTTCACTAACAACAACTACCGGGGTAGTTGCTTCACTAACAACACCTACCGGGTAGTTGCTTCACTAACAACAGCTACCAGGGTAGTTGCTTCACTAACAACAACTACCAGGGTAGTTGCTTCACTAACAGTTACCAGGGTAGTTGCTTCACTAACAACAGCTACCAGGGTAGTTGCTTCACTAACAACAGCTACCAGGGTAGTTGCTTCACTAACAACACTACCAGGGTAGTTGCTTCACTAACAACAACTACCGGGGTAGTTGCTTCACTAACAACAACTACCGGGTAGTTGCTTCACTAACAACAGCTACCAGGGTAGTTGCTTCACTAACAACAACTACCGGGGTAGTTGCTTCACTAACAACAACTACCGGGGTAGTTGCTTCACTAACTACCGGGGTAGTTGCTTCACTAACAACAACTACCGGGGTAGTTGCTTCACTAACAACAACTACCAGGGTAGTTGCTTCACTAACAACAACTACCGGGGTAGTTGCTTCACTAACAACAGCTACCGGGGTAGTTGCTTCACTAACAACAGCTACCGGGGTAGTTGCTTCACTAACAACAGCTACCTGGGTAGTTGCTTCACTAACAACAACTACCGGGGTAGTTGCTTCACTAACAACAACTACCAGGGTAGTTGCTTCACTAACAACAACTACCAGGGTAGTTGCTTCACTAACAACAACTACCGGGGTAGTTGCTTCACTAACAGTTACCGGGGTAGTTGCTTCACTAACAACAACTACCAGGGTAGTTGCTTCACTAACAACTACCAGGGTAGTTGCTTCACTAACAACTACCGGGGTAGTGCTTCACTAACACAGCTACCAGGGTAGTTGCTTCACTAACAACAGCTACAGGGGTAGTTGCTTCACTAACAACAGCTACCGGGAAGTTGCTTCACTAACAACAGTTACCGGGGTAGTTGCTTCACTAACAACAGTTACCAGGGTAGTTGCTTCACTAACACAGTTACCAGGGTAGTTGCTTCACTAACAACAACTACCGGGGTAGTTGCTTCACTAACAACAACTACCGGGGTAGTTGCTTCACTAACAACAGTTACCAGGGTAGTTGCTTCACTAACAACAGTTACCGGGGTAGTTGCTTCACTAACAACAGTTACCAGGGTAGTTGCTTCACTAACAACAGCTACCTGGGTAGTTGCTTCACTAACAACAGTTACCGGGGTAGTTGCTTCACTAACAACAGTTACCGGGGTAGTTGCTTCACTAACAACAGTTACCGGGGTAGTTGCTTCACTAACAACAGTTACCAGGGTAGTTGCTTCACTAACAACAGCTACCTGGGTTGTTGCTTCACTAACAACAGCTACCTGGGTAGTTGCTTCACTAACAACAGTTACCAGGGTAGTTGCTTCACTAACAACAGTTACCGGGGTAGTTGCTTCACTAACAACAGTTACCGGGGTAGTTGCTTCACTAACAACAGTTACCGGGGTAGTTGCTTCACTAACAACAGTTACCGGGGTAGTTGCTTCACTAACAGTTACCAGGGTAGTTGCTTCACTAACAACAGTTACCGGGGTAGTTGCTTCACTAACAACAACTACCAGGGTAGTTGCTTCACTAACAGCTACCAGGGTAGTTGCTTCACTAACAACAACTACCAGGGTAGTTGCTTCACTAACAACAGCTACCGGGGTAGTTGCTTCACTAACAACAGTTACCAGGGTAGTTGCTTCACTAACAACAGTTACCGGGGTAGTTGCTTCACTAACAACAGTTACCGGGAAGTTGCTTCACTAACAACGGCTACTGGGGTAGTTGCTTCACTAACAACAGTTACCGGGTAGTTGCTTCACTAACAACAGCTACCGGGGTAGTTGCTTCACTAACAACAGTTACCGGGGTAGTTGCTTCACTAACAACAGTTACCGGGGTAGTTGCTTCACTAACAACAGTTACCGGGTAGTTGCTTCACTAACAACAGTTACCGGGGTAGTTGCTTCACTAACAACAGTTACTGGGGTAGTTGCTTCACTAACAACAGTTACCGGGGTAGTTGCTTCACTAACAACAACTACCGGGGTAGTTGCTTCACTAACAACAGTTACCGGGGTAGTTGCTTCACTAACAACAACTACCAGGGTAGTTGCTTCACTAACAACAACTACCAGGGTAGTTGCTTCACTAACAACAACTACCAGGGTAGTTGCTTCACTAACAACAACTACCAGGGTAGTTGCTTCACTAACAACTACCGGGGTAGTTGCTTCACTAACAACAGCTACCGGGGTAGTTGCTTCACTAACAACAGCTACCGAGGTAGTTGCTTCACTAACAACAGCTACAGGGAAGTTGCTTCACTATCACTATAGTTTCATCATTACATTTTATATTCCACATATCGAAAAATTTTCATTTACTTCTGTTCATCTGATACTATGCAATCATATCTAATAATGAACAAATAAAATGAAGTTTGACAAAAATGTAAATATATAATGTAATGATGAAATTGTGAAGCTTTTCCTCAGTGAATTTAGTCAAAATTATATACAATTCAGATATTTGGAGATTTTGTGGTTTGGCCAAAAGCAGAAACGTGTGTTGGTAAGTTATACCACAAACAGGACTTTTTTACGATCTTAACGAGTTGTCAGATTTCTTTCATACAGCGTTGAAAATGTTGCTAGAATGGTTGAGTTCCTGGTGTTGAAAATGTTGCTAGAATGGTTGAGTTCCTGGTGTTGAAAATGTTGCTAGAATGGTTGAGTTCCTGGTGTTGAAAATGTTGCTAGAATGGTTGTGTTTCTGGTGTTGAAAATGTTGCTAGAATGGTTGTGTTTCTGGTGTTGAAAATGTTGCTAGAATGCTTGAGTTTCTGGTGTTGAAAGTCGTAGACAACTCTAGGCAAATTTTGAGGGTGTCCCGGTAGACATCCCTGCAAACCTGTACACCAGTTGATTTACAGTTGAGAGGCGGGACCAAAGAGCCAGAGCTCAACCCCGGCAAACACAACTAGGTCAATACAACTAAGCAAGTACAATATAACTGTCCCTATTTTCCGCTTGTTACAACTTGTAATAAGGTTGTTACATCTTGTTATAACATTTTTATAACGTATTAGAACGACCTTGTTACAACTTGTTAGGTGTTAAAACTCGGTCAAAGGTTGTAACAACGTTGTAGTTTGGCGGTGTGTTTGGTGGGAGGAGAGTAGTCCTCCACCTCAGGGAACTGTCTCACAAGATGTCAGCGCTCTCACATGCTCCGACACACCCTCATGTGCTGAGGTAACACACATGACACTCAAGTGGGAAATAATCACGGTGGGATGGAGATTAAGCTGTGAGCGGGAGAGGTAAATCATGTGTGTGTTGAGAGTTAAGCTTGGCTTAGTGAGGTGGACGTTCCTGGAGGAGTGTCAAACACCGCACAACTGGGTCAAGTGTGACCAGGATTGTGCAGCTCAAACCCACCGTGGAGGTGGAGGCCTAGTCGAGGACCGGGCCGCGGGGACACTAAAAGGCCCCGAAATCATCTCAAGATAACCTCAAGAACCACCGTGACAGCCGGGGGAACAGAGCTGAAACCCCGACACTATGGTAGGAGCAGGCCCAGGCCGGGGTACTCGGCCTGCCTCCCAATAGAAGAGTGGCAGTTTACAGGACAAGCGTCATATATCGTGTTTAAGAAACATTCCGCTGGTGACCGCTGCTCGGGTCTTAGTACATACCCAAGACTCAACGTTTCTGATTTACGGTCCGACGGGCGAGGGAGCATGTAAGTGTCACGTCGTGTGGACATGAGTGACCTTGTGGACCTCCTGTCGTAGTCCACTCTGCTGGGGGCGAGGCGCTGGGCGGGGGGTCTCTGCTGGGGGCGAGGCGCTGGGCGGGGTGTGTCTGCTGGGGGCGAGGCGCTGGGCGGGGGGTCTCTGCTGGGGGCGAGGCGCTGGGCGGGGGGTCTCTGCTGGGGCGAGGCGCTGTGGGAGTATGCCCTCTTGAGTATGCCTGGGACTATGCCTGGGACTATGCCTGGGAGTATGCCCTCTTGAGTATGCCTGGGAGTATGCCCTCTGGAGTATGCCCTCTGGAGTATGCCTGGGAGTATGCCCTCTGGAGTATGCCTGGGAGTATGCCTGGGAGTATGCCCTCTGGAGTATGCCCTCTGGAGTATGCCTGGGAGTATGCCCTCTTGAGTATGCCTGGGACTATGCCTGGGAGTATGCCCTCTGGAGTATGCCTGGGAGTATGCCCTCTGGAGTATGCCTGGGAGTATGCCCTCTGGAGTATGCCTGGGACTATGCCTGGGAGTATGCCCTCTGGAGTATGCCTGCGAGTATGCCTGCGAGTATGCCCTCTGGAGTATGCCCTCTGGAGTATGCCCTCTGGAGTATGCCTGGGAGTATGCCCTCTGGAGTATGCCTGGGAGTATGCCCTCTGGAGTATGCCTGGGAGTATGCCCTCTGGAGTATGCCTGGGGGTTCCCAACGACACGACACGACTGAACGTCAAGGAGGTGTGGAAATACGTCACACGGGACACAGTGATCAGCTCACAGTAGGAACACATTGTGACTCACATGTGGCATAGTCGACGGCGGTACGGTAAGTAGTGGTACAGTAGACTGTCATAAAGTAGACGGTAGACTGTGATCAAGTAGACGGTAGACTGTGGTATGGTAGATGGCAGTACGGGCAAAGGGAAGGACACAAATTATAATACAATATCATCTTTTGCTGAGGACGCCAAGATTGTCATGAGAGTAGACAACATAGAGGACACAGATAACCTTCACAACTGATCAATCAGGTCTCTCAACAGGTCACAGAAAATTATATGATGTTTAATGAAGATAACTTCCAGCTCCTGCGCTGTGGGGACAAAAAATGCAAAAACGAAAACCACAAAAACGCAATAAAATCACACGAAAATCACATTATCATGTCGGAAGACTGACTTTCTTTGTCACAACTGCAAGAAAACAGTCTTTCAGTAAAGCGTATTGCTTTAAAGAAAGATCTTGAAAGCAATAAGCTTTCACACAAGAGAAGCCATACCAAATGGTGCTACTTTTCAAGATATTGGTGTTCTCTAGAGTGGAATATTATTGCACACTAATGGCCCTATTCAGAGCTGGATAAACCGCTGACCTGGAGAACGTGCAAAGAGATGCCACTCAGTAAAACATGAGACCACTTAAAATGTTACAAATTTGTATTCCCTAGCACGCAGTTGTGGGAGATGCATAATAAACTACACCTAAAAAATATTAGAGGAACTGATTCCAAACCTGCACACGGAAATAACAGGACACGAGACCAGGAGGCACGGCAGGAAGTGCAAAATAACCCCCCCTCTCTTGAAAATTCAAAGCAGAGGTGCAATAGGAACTCAAAATTTAACAATTACTAGAATGAGTGACAAGAGAGGGAGGGAATTATCAGGGAAAATCGCCAAGGCAATACGACTATGTAGCATTTGGAAGGGATCAGGATAAGGATTTGAGATGGGACCGGGGGGGGGGGGAAGGGATGGTGCCCAACCTCTTGGACGGTAGGGGATTGAACGCCGACCTGCATGAAGCGAGACCGTCGCTCTACCGTCCAGGCCAAGTAAGAACTCAGAAGTCCACCCACATTAAGGTGCCATGACCTTTCGTCACTCTCCCTCGACACATAAGGGGCACAATTACCTCACCTCTCACCGTGCTCAAGAGAGAACTTGATAAAGCACCTTCAAAGGATACCTGATCAACCAGGCTGTGATGCATGTCAGGCTGCGAGCAACCGCGTCCATCAGCCAGGATGACCAGACCACCAACCAGGATGCCTGGTCAGAGACCGGGCCGCAGGGGCATCAATCCCCGGAGTCACCACAAGGTAAACAATGGTTCAATAGACAGATTTTCAGGAGATAAAAAGCACATTATTAATATACGAGTAACAGTTGCCGGGAGAGTTAGTCCAAAAACTGTCTTTTTCCATTTAAGCTGCAGAAATTACTTCATTTAAAGCGCAATAATTAGCAAAATGAAAGTCCTGGAAGTGTAGAGAAGAGGGCGAGGGAGTGGCGGAGACTCACTCGCCCTCTTGGGAAGAAGCGAGGCTCGCACGCAAGCTGCCCATCATGTCAACATAGCCACATATGCCGTGCCCAGTTGCCCTCCCTGACGGCGGGTGAAGGACGTCCTGCTCTCTTCATCCTGGGGGACAGGAGCAGCTCTCCAGCTGAAGTGACAAACAAACATTGGGCCCGGTGGAGGCAGCAGGATCAATAAGCTGGATGATGAATGGCGCCCCACCCTGGCCCACACTGCTCACTCAGGCTATATATACACAGCCACTCCGTAAACACACACCCCTCCAGGGACACCCTGAAGCCCCAGTCCTCGGGCCCTTGTGTAGCACTATGGCCTCGCCACACTGCCTCTCGGTCACACCTCACACCTCGACTATCTTAACCACCACACTGCCTCTCGGTCACACACACGGGAGACATCTTCTGTCCAAGAGGCTAACCATAGCCCGTGCTACTTGGAACTTGTTCCGAGTAGCTGAATCTATAACAACAACATCTCGGTCACACCTCACACCTCGACTATCTTAGAGTCACGTCCAAGCCGGGTCAACAGTCGCCAGTACCGCGTCAAAGGTCACGCCAGTCGTCCCTGAGGTCAGAGTTCACGGTGCCGGACGACCACCACGACTTAAGGGACCGAGCTAGGGTAGAGCTCGTTAATTCTCGGCCAGGAATACTGACTCGTCCGTCATCACAGGGGCAGGTATACCGAGTCGTCCGTCATCACAGGGGCAGGTATACCCACCACCGACTCGTACATCAGGGCACAAGCGGTCTCACACGTTACTGATCGTAATTTATGTTAATGATCTACCCAAGGAAGTGAGTTCGAACACGTCTATGTTTTCAGACGACGTCAAAATAATGAGGAATGTAAAAACAGAGGATGACTGCAGAATGTTACAGAATGTTCTTATAAAACTCCCAGAGTGGACAAACAAATGGTTGCTGGAGTTCATTCCTAATAAGTGTAAGGTAATGAAGATGGGGAAGGGAGACAAAATCAAAAGGTTTCAACATTAATGGAACGCAATTGCAGAAATCAGAGAGAGAGATTTGGGAGTGAATATAATTGCAGCCCATAACACACAGGGATCCTTAACACCAGAGGCACACACAGGCAGGGTGACATCAGCGGCATATGGGACGCTGGCAAACATTAGAACGCCGTTTAGAAACCTACATCAGGACACGTTCAAAGCCATCTACACAGCGTTTGTTACATCAGTACTGGTATAAGCAGCACCGGCCTGGAATCCATACCTTGCAAAACAAAGTTAAAATTGAAAAAGTGCAAAGGTTTGCTAATAGATTAGTGCCAGAGCTTAGAGGGTTAAGTTATGAGGACAGGCTGAAGGAACTGGATCTCACAACCTTGTAGGACAGAAGAACTAGAGGACATGATAACAACGTACAACATACTACGGGGAATAGACAAGGTGGACAACGACAGCCTCCTGAAGATGAGAGAAAGTAGGACAAGACGACACAAGCAGGAATCGCAGACGAGTCTAAGAAATGTACAAAAATACTGGTAACCTGTACGACTAGTTAACAAGTGGAATACACTAAGAGGAGGCGTTGTGGAAGCCACCTCCAGCCACAACCCTAATGAAAGGTTCGACAAAGATAATGACTGTTAGAATAGTGAAGCTTTAACGCAACGGGCACAACAGGTCTCGTAGGCGGGGCATGAAGAGCTAGACCTCACTTGCCCGTAGTCACTGATAGGTAAGTGCTGACAGGTAAGTACTGCCAGAGACGAACAGTGTAGTTATACAGTGCCAGATACACCACGAGTGTGGCCCAGTAGCGACCTGGCACAACCGGTGTCCGGTACAGGTAGCGATCAAGGTCAGTTACCTACGCTTGGGTCATCACCAGAAATGACAATTTACACCAATAGTGGTTGACGGGCAACCAGCCACCATCACTACCAAGGCCAGCAACAACAGCCTGTGTGGTCAGCTGCTCCAACACACAACATACAGTTTTAATGTAGATATGAGAGAGCCCAGTAGGCTGAGGAATCTGTACACCAGTTGATTGACAGTTGAGAGCCGGGACCAAAGAGGCAGAGCTCAACCCCGCAAGCACAAATAGGTCCCCTGTGTCACGTGTGTCCCTCTGTGTCCCCCCTGTGTCACGTGTGTCCCCTTCTGTGTCCCCCCTGTATCACGTGTGCCCCCCTGTGTCCGTGTGTCCCTCTGTGTCCCCTGTGTCACCAGCAAGAACTATCATGGAGGAAGCTCACATAGATGTGTTATGAGCCGTAGGCCACCAGTCTGCCCCTCCCACCGCCTCCTGCATGGCCTGCAGCACCCCACAACCTGCTCACATTCCCGCCCTCCCACCTAACTTATCCTGATAAAGAACTTTATAAAGTTGTCAATGATAACGTATTAGACGTAATGGTTCAGACGCCCCCACGGGGTAATCAACGTATTAGACGTAATGGTTCAGACGGCCCCCACGGGCGTAACTCACCGCGTGGGGCGCTGTACTTGACGTCACGTCACGCGTCGATCTTGTAAAGTTACCCCTCTCACACCCCTCCCCCCGTTCTCTTTCCGTGAGGAAGAAAACGGGGGGTGTGGGGGTAACTAGTGAGTCTTGAGGTTAGAGCTGCCACAAGGGTCATGTGGAGACCTTAAGAGTCATACTGGTATATGACGGACCTCAAATTGAGGCTCAAGTCTAGTAAACCGGTGCAATTGGCAGTCGTCACGCTAAGGCGCTCAGCCCGTCCTCAGTTGTTGATAAACCTCCACGTGTGTGTGTGTGTGTGTGTGTGTGTGTGCTGTGTGTGTGTGTGTGTGTGTGTGCGCGCGCGCGCTC
>WNGS01165464.1:34640-48262 GCA_020271785.1 Procambarus virginalis | reverse complement strand
GTCCGTCAGGACCATTCTCAAGTCGATTATTTTTGTCCAGGATGGACTGAAACGTCGTCGTCCCTTCACCTTCTAGTGTGTGGTCTGGTCAACTTACTTTAGCCACGTATTGTGACTCCTCGCCTGCAAGTTGTCAAGAGTTGGCGGTAGCAAGTAATGGTGAAATATAAAGGGGTAAACAAGACTAACACCTACACCAATATAATCTTTCATATAACTACACATACATACACAGATTATCAATTTTTCACAGGTCACTTAATATATCTGCAGTGCTCTTCAGATACCGGTGAGTCCACTATCTTCAAGCATTGGTCATCCACGTCCAATGGTCATCACCGATGAGTTCACCTTACTCAGCATGGGCTGAGTAAGGTGAACTCTTTCGGTGTTCTCTTGATGTGAAGAGATGTGAACTCTTTGCATCCCCACACTGTATCGTTACCATGTCCAAATACCCACGTCTGCTCTCCAGAAACATACTGGCAGAGGTCTTCAGCAACACGCTGACAGGGGTCACAAATAATACTTCGAGGGGGCTCTACTAACACCCTGGCAGAAATTTGCCTATACCCTAGCAGAACTTCTTAGCAGACGGTCAATACTGTCGGCTTCTAACTCCTTTTGACCCAATCCTGGGCACGTCAGTCACACACCACTGCACAAGTACAACAGCCAACACATTGTCTACTACCGACGGCAGCCACTTGTCCTCACAGGAATAAGTCAGGAGTTCTGGGCTACTCAAGGTTAACTGATTTCCAAAGTGCAATAGACCCTCCACGCCACCTCTGTGGACATAATAGTCATCAGCCAGACAAAGTATACAAGGAGAACATAGGATGGCGGCCTTTCACCGGGAACTGAAAATATAATCGGATGCACAATCCAGATGACATTGATAAAGTTACTTCGCTCATCAGAGATCTTCGTCATCAACCTCACTTCCTAACTAAGGTAAGAACAGGAACCTTTCACAGATGGCTCTGAACTTGCCACAACTCCGCCAACAGATGGAGTTGTCTTCACCCTCACTTAATGTCTTGGAGTTGGAGTGCAGGTACATAGATGGCGTTGCTATCGCCACACCTCGCTCCAGAGGAGGAGTTGATATCGTAACAACTACAAAGAAATGAGCGGGGACTCCTGGTTTGACGGGAGACATCTCCTGTCTACGAGGCTAACCATAGCCCGTGCTTCTTGCCCGGCTCCTGTGCCAGGTTAGTTACGGGCTCACCATAGCCCGTGCTACTTGGAACTTGTTCCGAGTTGCTGAATCTATAACAACAACAACAACCCCTGGTTCAACCTTGACAACGAGTGGATGTCTGGACACCACGTCTGCCTGGGAGCCGCTTGATCACGTATTGTTTTCGCGATTTGGATTTGATATTGCCATTGGTATCCCTATTCACCGGTCCGGTTTTATAACGCTTGGCGCATATATTACCTATATTACCTTGGGTCACGGGATTGTTGGTTCTCCCGGTGGGGTGACTGTGTCAAGCGCCGGCTTGGCCGAGAGGTGCCGGGAGTTGGTGGGTCTTGGTGGGCTCCTGATGTGCCCTTAGTCGTGGTGGGCGGCTGGCTTCTGCTCTTCTGTGGGCACTGGATAACTTTTGCATTTTAGTTGGGGGCAGAATTTTTGGTTTTGCTACCCAGTGTACTCTGTGTGGGGCGGGGTCCTTACTTGTCACCATGAGGGACTCCTGGGGCTCTCCAATCGTCGCCTGTCAGTGTTTCTATGCCGCGAGGTACATTAGTTTCCAGTGATTGGCGTCACTCGTTTCTTGATTCGGCTTGGCGGTTCACCCTTTCCGGCTTCGCAGTTAACCCTACACGGGTCCGGGGCGCATCCGATCCCACGACCGTCGCCGCCTCTAAATCAACAGCAACAAATGAGCGACATACTGAGGCAACAGTAAGACTGTGTTCAGTGAGCCACTACACACACTAACGATTGATTAACCAAACGAATTCTTCATGGATGTGATACCAACATCAAATCATATATCAGATGTCACCCTAACCCACTGGATTTTGTAGAAGCCATAGACAGTATTCCTATGCAATATGCACCAGGCAGTGATTCTTGGAATTCCAAGAATTGTAAAAGACCACTATCCCAGGGCCCAAACATTCTTTGTAGACGGTGCTTAGATATTTGTATTATCCCTGATATACAAAAAACAGTAGATACAGCAACACTCCATACAACAGGGAATGAGGTACAAAATTACACACACCGACAGCGCTAACATAAAAATCTTTGAAGGCGTGCTAAGAAATAAGATCACAAAATACATGGACTCAACATCTTCATGACCCTGGACAACATGGTTTCAGAACACGGCGCTCTTGCCTGTCACAGTTGCCACTATGATATGGCCTTAGATGCCATAAGAGACGAGCAAAATGCTGATGTAATTTACACAGATTTCGAAACAATCTTCGACAAATGTGACCATAGAAGGCCTAGTCAGAGACCGGGCCGCGGGGACCATGACCTGTTATCTCTCCCACCTGCTCTCTAGAGAATATAGAATCCTCCCCCCCCCCCAAATCAACGCAATATAAAGATGGTGTTATTGCACACAAAATGTGTTCAAAGGGAATTAGTGGAAAAATAAGATGGATCTACAATTCCCTAACAAAGCCTAATGTGCAAGTCAACAAAGAAAAAACCCGACCATTAACTGTGAAGAGCTCATTCCCTCAGGGAATGAGGTTCTGTGCTTCCTCTAGTACTTTCATTTTCATATCGGACATAGACAAGGGCACAATCTATAGTACTACATCATCCTTTGCAGATGTCACTAGGATTTTTATGAGAGTAGACAACATAGAGGACTCAGCATACCTTCAATCTGATGTAAATCAGGTCTTTCAATGTGCCAGATAAATGAATGTGGTATTTTCCAGCTCCTGCTCTATGGAAAAACGGAAACACGTATAAAATGCAGTTCGATTATACCATAGAACGTAAAAGCAACGTAAAAGATTTGGGTGTATTCATGTCGGAAGACCTTACCTTTAAAGAACACAATACACTTGCTGTCACAACTGCAAGAAAAATGACAGGTTGGATAACAAGAACCTCACTACACCACCACCACCACCACCTGCCTCACCACCACCACCACCACCTGCCTCACCACCACCACCTGCCTCACTACACCACCACCACCTGGACCTGGACACAAGGGGTACACGAACAAGGAGACACAGGTGGAAACTTAGTACCCAGATGAGCCACAAAGACATTAGAAAGAATTTTTTCAGTGTCAGAATAGTTAGTAAATGGAATGCATTAGGCAGTGATGCGGTGGAGGCTGACTCCATACACAGTTTCAAGTGTAGATATGATAGAGCCCAATAGGCTCAGGAACCTGTACACCTGTTGATTGACAGTTGAGAGGCGGGACCAAAGAGCCAGAGCTCAACCCCCGCAAACACAATTGAGTGAGTACACCACCACCACCACCACCACCAGCCTCACCACCACCACCCCCTGCCTCACCACCACAACACAGAGCAGCACCCAAGTTGCCCAAGACAATACGCCAGGGATCCCGGCCGGCTCCTCACTGGGTGTTCAGGCTCAAACACTTCCACTTATCTGCCTGTTTACAAAAGCTGAACTCTAATTTATTCATGCGGACTACTTTACTGGTGGCTGAAGAACAGCTGGAGCGGAACACCAAGGGTGGACGCAATTATAAGGGGAAAGCAATGAGCTATTACCACTATATAGCACTGGGAAGGAATCAGGATAAGGATTTGGGATGAGACGTTGGGAGGGAATGGTGCCCGAGTCTGTAGGATGGTCAAGGAGACTCGAGGAGCGCCAGGTGCTACTTGCCTCTACGGGTACAGTGCCACACGAGGTGGACCTCCACCTGGACCTATATGGAGGTGGACCTCCACCTGGACCCTATATGAAGGTGGACCTCCACCTGGACCTATATGAAGGTGGACCACCACCTGGACCTATATGAAGGAGGACCACCACCTGGACCTATATGAAGGAGGACCTCCACCTGGACCTATATGAAGGAGGACCTCCACCTGGACCTATATGAAGGTGGACCTCCACCTGGACCTATATGAAGGAGGACCTCCACCTGGACCTATATGAAGGTGGACCTCCACCTGGACCTATATGAAGGTGGACCTCCACCTGGACCTATATGAAGGTGGACCTCCAGCTGGACCTATATGAAGGTGGACCTCCACCTGGACCTATATGAAGGTGGACCTCCACCTGGACCTATATGAAGGTGGACCTCCACCTGGACCTATATGAAGGTGGACCTCCACCTGGACCTATATGGAGGTGGACCTCCACCTGGACCTATATGAAGGTGGACCTCCACCTGGACCTATATGAAGGTGGACCTCCACCTGGCCCTATATGAAGGTGGACCTCCACCTGGACCTATATGAAGGAGGACCTCCACCTGGACCTATATGAAGGAGGACCTCCACCTGGACCTATATGAAGGTGGACCTCCACCTGGACCTATATGAAGGAGGACCTCCACCTGGACCTATATGAAGGTGGACCACCACCTGGACCTATATGAAGGTGGACCTCCACCTGGACCTATATGAAGGTGGACCTCCACCTGGCCCTATATGAAGGTTGACCTCCACCTGGACCTATATGAAGGTGGACCTCCACGTGGACCTATATGAAGGTGGACCTCCACCTGGACCTATATGAAGGTGGACCTCCACCTGGACCTATATGAAGGTGGACCTCCACCTGGACCTATATGAAGGTTGACCTCCACCTGGACCTATATGAAGGTGGACCTCCACGTGGACCTATATGAAGGTGGACCTCCACCTGGACCTATATGAAGGTGGACCTCCACCTGGACCTATATGAAGGAGGACCTCCACCTGGACCTATATGAAGGTGGACCACCACCTGAACCTATATGAAGGAGGACCACCACCTGGACCTATATGAAGGTGGACCTCCACCTGGACCCATATGAAGGTGGACCACCACCTGGACCTATATGAAGGTGGACCTCCACCTGGACCTATATGAAGGTGGACCTCCAGCAGTTTGTGGCGCAGGCGGAATATCGTCACAAAATACGCCATTACGGATAAATTTGCAAATAGTTCCCCAGATGTGAATACCTGACGGAGACCCTTGATATTACGAGTGACAGACGTGAGCAAGACGGTAGGGAGTGAGAGAGAGCTGTCCGTTACCGCGACGCCTCTCGCTCGCTCACAGTACTGACGTCTGAGAACCACTCTAAGACCGGCCAACTCTCCTTTACTAATTAAACGTCACATTAGGTTATATATTGCCTGCAGGCTTCAGGGCAGGCAAGCTGGGTCGCGGCTAACACACCTTCCAGCACCTACCAGTGAGTACATGTCAGACCAGAGGGCATTGTGAGACCAGAGGGCATTGTGAGACCAGAGGGCATTGTGAGACCAGAGGGCACTGTGAGACCAGAGGGCATTGTGAGACCAGAGGGCATTGTCAGACCAGAGGGCATTGTGAGACCAGAGGGCACTGTGAGACCAGAGGGCATTGTGAGACCAGAGGGCATTGTGAGACCAGAGGGCATTGTCAGACCAGAGGGCATTGTGAGACCAGAGGGCATTGTGAGACCAGAGGGCATTGTGAGACCAGAGGGCACTGAGACCAGAGGGCATTGAGAGACCAGAGGGCATTGTGAGACCAGAGGACATTGTGAGACCAGAGGGCATTGTGAGACCAGAGGGCATTGTGAGACCAGAGGGCACTGAGACCAGAGGGCACTGAGACCAGAGGGCATTGAGAGACCAGAGGGCATTGTGAGACCAGAGGACATTGTGAGACCAGAGGGCATTGTGAGACCAGAGGGCATTGTGAGACCAGAGGGCATTGTGAGACCAGAGGGCACTGAGACCAGAGGGCATTGAGAGACCAGAGGGCATTGAGAGACCAGAGGGCATTGTGAGACCAGAGGACATTGTGAGACCAGAGGACATTGTGAGACCAGAGGGCATTGTGAGACCAGAGGGCACTGAGACCAGAGGGCATTGTGAGACCAGAGGGCATTGTGAGACCAGAGGACATTGTGAGACCAGAGGGCATTGTGAGACCAGACGACATTGTGAGACCAGACGACATTGTGAGACCAGACGACATTGTGAGACCAGACGACATTGTGAGACCAGACGACATTGTGAGACCAGACGACATTGTGAGACCAGACGACATTGTGAGACCAGACGACATTGTGAGACCAGACGACATTGTGAGACCAGACGACATTGTGAGACCAGACGACATTGTGAGACCAGACGACATTGTGAGACCAGAGGGCATTGTGAGACCAGAGGACATTGTGAGACCAGACGACATTGTGAGACCAGAGGGCATTGTGAGACCAGACGACATTGTGAGACCAGACGACATTGTGAGACCAGACGACA
Source organism: Procambarus virginalis (assembly GCA_020271785.1). Taxonomy (NCBI): domain Eukaryota; kingdom Metazoa; phylum Arthropoda; class Malacostraca; order Decapoda; family Cambaridae; genus Procambarus; species Procambarus virginalis. The sequence continues at coordinate 41,809 of WNGS01165464.1, read as the reverse complement.
TTGTGAGACCAGACGACATTGTGAGACCAGACGACATTGTGAGACCAGACGACATTGTGAGACCAGACGACATTGTGAGACCAGACGACATTGTGAGACCAGACGACATTGTGAGACCAGACGACATTGTGAATGTCTAGCTTCATCTCGTTATTCATTACTCGTGCACATCACAATATAACAATACTGGAACGAAGATACGGAAGGAAATGCAGAACAGAACTAATGAAGGGTAGAGGTGCTATAGACCCAGGGAACAATAGAGGTCAACAGCCGTTATGGCTGAACATGTCCACCTCATGTTTTGGTGTTAATTATTGCGTAGTTCTCTTAGTAACTCCTTGTCTGTAGTGTGGTACAGCCTCCGCTGCGGTTAAGTAAATTAAACAATATATACAGCGGTGGTGGCAGCCTATTAACATCGTTTACATAAAAGTAATTAACACGAAAAATTCCTTTAATGTGGCTGAACAATTTAGTGAAATCATTGTTCACTTTGTGCAAAGTTAAAGTAATTGTTACCTGTCATGAGTTTAGAGTTATAGTAGTCGAGTGGTTAAGTGCCTTAAGTACCCCCCGGTGTCCCAGTAATGCCCTAATTACTCATTAAAATAATTTCCCAGATTATAATCCCTGGTTTAGTAATAGTTCCAAGATTCCCATCGTTAGTTTGAAGTGTATTTAATTACAGTGATTCCTGGAATTCCATTTTAATACCTCCAATTAGACAGTAATTATAGTATTTAACCTTCTCCGCTGCCACCAAAGTATTGGTGGCAGCGGTGGGATCTGAATTAATTATCATTCACGTGTCATTTTTCATTGTTCTTGCTATAGCTATCGAAAGTGTTCTTTTAAAGAAAATGTTTAAGTTTACGAATTTGGAGATTTATTATTTTGCAATTTTATAATTTGGCGATTCTTAAGCTGGCAAACTTGGCAATTATTATTTTAATGATTCTTAAAATCGAGTGTTCGGAGATTTTGTTAACATTCACACAAAGACATGCACATCTGGGTGGACGGTAGAGCGACGGTCTAGCTTCATGCAGGTCAGCGTTCAATCCCCGATTGTCCAAGTGGTTGGGCACAATTCCTCCCCCCCCCCGTTCCATCCCAAATCCTTATCCTGATCCTTTTCCATGTGCGATTAGTCGTAATGGCTTGGCACTCGCTCCTAATAGTTCCCTTCCCTTCACAATTTGATAAATTGTTAAGGTAGAGAAACATGCGTAATAACTTAAGAGGACATTAAAGGAATTATTTACCCAGGGGAAAATTTGTTATGATACATTGTTATATTTAAGTGGGGTTATAGGCTTAGTGGAAGACAAGCCAGTGGGGTTATAGGCTTAGTGGAAGGCAAGCCAGTGGGGTTATAGGCTTAGTGGAAGACAAGCCAGTGGGATTATAGGCTTAGTGGAAGGCAAGCCAGTGGGGTTATAGGCTTAGTGGAAGACAAGCCAGTGGGATTATAGGCTTAGTGGAAGGCAAGCCAGTGGGGTTATAGCCAGTAAGCCACTAGTGAAGGTGTATAACAGTGTCTGGAGGTGAAAAATATCAAAGTCATCATATCTTCTCGAGGTTTATCTTGAGATGATTTCGGGGCTTAATGTCCCAGCGGCCCGGTCCTTCACCCCCAGGAAGCAGCCCGTGACAGCTGACTAACACCCAGGTACCTATTTTACTGCTAGGTAACAGGGACATCAGGGTGACAAACTCTGCCCATTTTTTTCTCGCCGGTGCCCGGGATCGAACCCGGGACCACAGGATCACGCGTCCAATGTTCTGTCCACTCAGCCAACCTTCTTAGCACGTGATAGGTCTCAAGCCTTTACCCTTATCCTTACCCATTTGTCTTACCCGCTCCTTCCCTCTTATCTCACTCTCTTACCTGATTTACCTGTGCCTCTCTCGCTTGTTACACGCCTTGATAACGGCTCGAATTGTCGTGCCTTCATTTACTGTTGTGTGGTTTGGTCGGCATATGTGCAGGCACATCACAACTAGGTGAGTACAACTAGCTGAGTACAAGTAGGTGAGTACAACTAGCTGAGTACAACTAGCTGAGTACAACTAGCTGAGTACAACTAGCTGAGTACAACTAGCTGAGTACAACTAGGTGAGTACAACTAGCTGAGTACAACTAGCTGAGTACAACTAGCTGAGTACAACTAGCTGAGTACAACTAGCTGAGTACAACTAGCTGAGCACAACTAGCTGAGCACAACTACCTGAGTACAACTACCTGAGTACAACTACCTGAGTACAACTAGCTGAGTACAACTAGCTGAGTACAGACTCAGTCTACAATGAAATACTTCTTTCTGACGTCTCTGACAGCTTGCTTTGCGTCTCTAGTGTCTATCCATGACCCCTCGTGTTGCTGTTCCGGTCTCTGAACAAATGCTTATCTATAGAATCGTGTATGTTGTGATCATGTCCCTTCTCTCTCCTTTCCGCCAGTGTGGTATGACCCAGTTCTCTCAGTCTTTCCTCATACGGTAATTTCTTCAGCTCAGGAACGTGTCTCATTCTTTATTTTTTAGCTTTTTCAATATTTTCCCTCTTATAGGTGAGGGTTCCATGCCTGGGCTGCATACTCAAGAGCGGGTCTCACCTTCGTTGTATATAAGGCCTGCCTGGAGAGCTCGGCTGGCATAGTGTGGCTATGACGTCAGAGGCATAGTGTGGCTATGACGTCAGAGGCATAGTGTGGCTATGACGTCAGAGGCATAGTGTGGCTATGACGTCAGAGGCATAGTGTGGCTATGACGTCAGAGGCATAGTGTGACTTAAGCCTCCAATGAGTCAAAGATTAGCCAACTGGTGCCATTAAAAGCTGGGCCCAAGAGCTGGAGCCCCATCCTGCAGGCACACACAGGCGAGTACACCCCCCCCACTTGAGTGCACAGCAAACAGCCACAAAATATGAAGCGCAAATTGCATGCCATAACAGTCCATTTAAACCATTATTCCCACTTGTTTACGGCAATCATGCCAAGTTAATCCTCAGATTTTACCAAGAGCGGAGCCAAGGTTTACAGGTGTTGGGAGGTGTTGGTGTTGGTGGGTGTTGGTGGGTGTTGGTGGGTGTTGGTGGGTGTTGGTGGGTGTTGGTGGGTGTTGGTGGGTGTTGGTGGGTGTTGGTGGGTGTTGGTGGGTGTTGGTGGGTGTTGGTGGGTGTTGGTGGGTGTTGGTGGTGTTGGAGGTGTTAAGGGAGCCGAGCAGCGCCTCCTTACAGGTGTTGCCAGCAAGGGTAGAGCACACACCTGCACCAGGAACGAACACACACACACACACACACACACACACACACACACACACACACACACACACACACACACACACACACACACACACACACACACACCTGTGTACTCACCTAGTTGTGTTTGCGGGGGTTGAGCTCTGGCTCTTTGGTTCCGCCTCTCAACCGTCAATCAACAGGTGTACAGGTTCCTGAGCCTATTGGGCTCTATCATATCTACACTTGAAACTGTGTATGGAGTCAGCCTCCACCACATCACTGCCTAATGCATTCCATTTGTCAACCACTGACACTAAAAAAGTTCCTTCTAACGTCCCTGTGGCTCATTTGGGCACTCAGTTTCCACCTGTGTCCCCTAGTGCGTGTGCCCCTTGTGTTAAACAGCCTGTCTTTATCTACCCTATCAATTCCTCTGAGAATCTTGTACGTGGTGATCATGTCCCCCCCTAACTCTTCTGTCTTCCAGAGACGTGAAGTATAATTCCCGTAGCCTCTCCTCGTAGCTCATACCTCTCAGCTCGGGTACTAGTCTGGTGGTAAACCTTTGAACCTTTTCCAGTTTAGTCTTATCCTTGACTAGATATGGACTCCATGCTGGAACTGCATACTCCAGGATTGGTCTGACATATGTGGTATACAAAGTTCTGAATGATTCCTTACACAAGTTTCTAAAGGCCGTTCTTATGTTGGCCAGCCAGGCATATGCCGCTGATGTTATCCTCTTGATATGGGCTGCTGGAGACAGGTCTGGCGTGATGTCAACCCCAAGTCTTTCTCTGACTCTTGAAGTATGTCATCTCCCAGATGATACCGTGTATCTGGTCTCCTGCTCCCTACACCTATCTTCATTACATTACATTTGCTTGGATTAAATTCTAACAACCTGAACTGGCACCAAGAGTGACAGTTCAGCAGCACCAAGAGTGACAGTTCAGCAGCACCAAGAGTGACAGTTCAGCAGCACCAAGAGTGACAGTTCAGCAGCACCAAGGGTGACAGTTCAGCAGCACCAAGAGCGACAGTTCAGCAGCACCAAGAGTGACAGTTCAGCAGCACCAAGAGTGACAGTTCAGCAGCACCAAGAGTGACAGTTCAGCAGCACCAAGAGTGACAGTTCAGCACCACCAAGAGTGACAGTTCAGCACCACCAAGAGTGACAGTTCAGCACCACCAAGAGTGCCAGTTCAGCAGCAGCACCAAGAGTGACAGTTCAGCAGCACCAAGAGTGACAGTTCAGCACCACCAAGGGTGACAGTTCAGCAGCACCAAGAGTGCCAGTTCAGCAGCACCAAGAGTGACAGTTCTGCAGCACCAAGAGTGACAGTTCTGCAGCACCAAGAGTGCCAGTTCTGCAGCACCAAGAGTGCCAGTTCTGCAGCACCAAGAGTGCCACTTCAGCACCACCAAGAGTGCCACTTCAGCACCACCAAGAGTGCCACTTCAGCACCACCAAGAGTGCCACTTCAGCACCACCAAGAGTGCCACTTCAGCACCACCAAGAGTGCCACTTCAGCACCACCAAGAGTGCCAGTTCAGCACCACCAAGAGTGCCACTTACCAAGTACAAGAGGTAATAATGAAGACAAAAAACTAAGGTAAAAATGAGTGACAAAATGCGCGGACAAAACAGTATTGATAAGTGACGTCACTGGCGAATATTGCCACACCTCACTTTTGTTCCGTCTCGTCAACCGCCCAATTTTGTATGGCAATAAATTGACTCTGAAAAAGTCTAAAATTTTCGTAAAAAATATGAAATTGGTGGTGGCACTGATGGTGGCACTCTGGTCCATGGCAATGATGGCACTCTGGTCCATGGCACTGGTGTTGGCACTCTGATCCATGGCACCGGTGTTGGCACTCTGGTCCATGGCACTGGTGTTGGCACTCTGGTCCATGGCCCTGGTGTTGGCACTATGGTCCATGGCAATGATGGCACTCTGGTCCATGGCACTGGTGTTGGCACTCTGGTCCATGGCACTGGTGTTGGCACTCTGGTCCATGGCACCGGTGTTGGCACTCTGGTCCATGGCACTGGTGTTGGCACTCTGGTCCATGGCACCGGTGTTGGCACTCTGGTCCATGGCACTGGTGTTGGCACTCTGGTCCATGGCACTGGTGTTGGCACTCTGGTCCATGGCATTGGTGTTGGCACTCTGGTCCATGGCACTGGTGTTGGCACTCTGGTCCATGGCACTGGTGTTGGCACTCTGGTCCATGGCACTGGTGTTGGCACTCTGGTCCATGGCACTGGTGTTGGCACTCTGGTCCATGGCACCGGTGTTGGCACTGGTCCATGGCACGGTGTTGGCACTCTGTTCCATGGCATTGGTGTTGGCACTCTGGTCCATGGCACTGGTGTTGGCACTCTGGTCCATGGCACTGGTGTTGGCACTCTGGTCCATGGCACATGGTGTTGGCACTCTGGTCCATGGCACTGTGTTGGCACTCTGGTCCATGGCACTGGTGTTGGCACTCTGGTCCATGGCACTGGTGTTGGCACTCTGGTCCATGCACTGGTGTTGGCACTCTGGTCCATGGCACTGGTGTTGGCACTCTGGTCCATGGCACTGGTGTTGGCACTCTGGTCCATGGCACTGGTGATGGCACTCTGGTCCATGGCACCGGTGTTGGCATGGTCCATGGCACTAGTGTTGGCACTGGTCCCGGCACTGGTGTGGCACTGGCCATGGCACTGGTGTTGGCACTCTGGTCCATGGCACTGGTGTTGGCACTGGTCCATGGCACTGGTGTTGGCACTGGCCAGTCACATGGCACCGGTGTTGGCACTCTGGTCCATGGCACTCTGGTCCATGGCACTGGTGTTGGCACTCTGGTCCATGGCACCGGTGTTGGCACTGGTCCATGGCACTGGTGTTGGCACTCTGGTCCATGGCACTGGTGTTGGCACTGGTCCATGGCACTGGTGTTGGCACTGGTCCATGGCACCGGTGTTGGCACTCTGGTCCATGGCACTGGTGTTGGCACTCTGGTCCATGGCACTGTGTTGGCACTCTGGTCCATGGCACCGGTGTTGGCACTGGTCCATGGCACTGTTGAGGCACTCTGGTCCATGGCACTGGTGATGGCACTCTGGGTCCATGGCCCTGGTGATGGCACTTGGTCCATGGCACCGGTGTTGGCACTGGGTCCATGGCACCGGTGTTGGCACTGGTCCATGGCACTGGTGATGGCACTCTGGTCCATGGCACTGGTGGTGGCACTCTGGTCCGTGGCACTGGTGGTGGCACTCTGGTCCGTGGCACTGGTGGTGGCACTGGTCCATGGCACCGCTGGCACCCTGGTCTATGGCACTGATGGCACACTGGTCCATGGCACCCGCCTGGCACCCTCTGCAGGATACTCTACACAGTCACTATGTTCTGCCTGTGTCAGAGAGCAAGAGTTCGCCAAGAGAGAAGAGCTAGAAGAGGCAGACTTTGACAGAAACAGATGAGAGAGCTGTTGACAGTCAGCTCTTGACTACCAATGTGTGTTTAACCTTCCGAAGGCATTATTGTGCGGGTCCCCAGCAAGCACGGGTTACACGTTAGTCTATAGTTCACAACTTAAGGAACCTGAGGCCAGATTCACGAAGCAGTTACGCAAGCACTTACGAACCTGTCCATCTTTTCTCAGTCTTTGGCGGCTTTGTTTACAATTATTAAACAGTTAATGAGCTGGGAAGCACCAGGAGGCTGTTTATAACAATAACAACAGTTGATTGGCAAGTTTTCATGCTTGTAAACTGTTTAATAAATGTAACCAAAGCCGTCAAAGATTGAGGAAAGATGTACACGTTCGTAAGTACTTGCGTAACTGCTTCGTGAATCTGGCCCAGGTTCGTAAGTACTTGCGTAACTGCTTCGTGAATCTGGCCCTTGGATGATTGGTCTGT
>WNGS01165462.1:0-14254 GCA_020271785.1 Procambarus virginalis | reverse complement strand
ATAGACAGTATACTTAGGAGCTACAAAATTTTGCCCCAAGAGTGTAACAATTATATGCTGTGCTTACTATATTAACCTGCAATGTTTAATGGGATTCTTGTAATGTTATTTGTCTATTTGTACTCACTGAATTTGTGCGCCCATTGAGGGACTTGACAGTTGCGTCCGGACCACGGTCACAGGCGGTCACGGGGTTGGCGCTCTTGGTGGGAGGTGGAGTCTTGCCCCACACTCTTCGTTTTTGCACGTGGTGATACAGGATATTGTGAATTTGTTCTCGATTGTTGACTGTCGAAGAAATGGCTGAGGCGGTATGCCTAAGTGGTAGTGAGGAGGACAGACAAGATGATAACAGACCGTTTGAAGTAGTAGTGAACAGAAAGAAGCGGAGAAATAATAACAGACAGCGAGACAGTGAGAGTGACGAGGAAATTACTAAGAGACAGAAGAATGAGACCCTACTCAGCAGGACTCAAGACAAGCCATTTAATAGCAGGAAGAGGCTGTTGTTCCCTACAACATGCCAATTGAATTTCCACCAAAAGCTGGCGTGGACGGTAAGTCTGGCCAAGGAATTTTTGGATTACGAACCACTCTTCAAGGAGGGTCTTCACCGGCCCTACATAACAGTTGGGACTGAACAGGCCGTGGAACGCCTCACGACGGTTGGTTTTAAAGATGTAGTGATGGTTCCTCCAGAAGAAGGTATGTTGCACACAAAGATCATAGTTTTCAAGTTTCCAACTTATTTGGATCCTGACTGTCTTCTTCTTAACAATGATAATGTTGTCTGGGCAAAGAGAAACATTGTCCGTGGTGACAAACAAAGCCAGGTTGTTGCCTTGGTAAAGGGTGAGGCGCCAGAGAAAATTTTTGTGCAAGGACTAGGCTATAGGAACGTTGCAAAATACGTTGAGGAGCCCATACTGTGCATGAAGTGCTCACGTTGGGGACATATGGCATGGAAATGCCAGTTTGACCCCAGGTGTCGGTATTGTGGGAAAAAACACGACTCACGAGAGTGTAGAGTCAAGATTGAAAGAAGTGAAAAAGTCGTACCATTTTGTTGTAACTGTCGAGGCAGCCACAATGCTGGTTCCTCTCTATGCCCCATGAAGCCTCATCTGAAAGAGACTAGGACGGGTCCTACAAGCAGGATAGATGTGTCCTCGCAGCAAGGAAAGATCGTTCAAGAGGAACATGGAGGAAACAGCTGGAAGCCAACGACAGCCCCTATGTTCAATGTGTGGGAGAAAGGGGCGGAGAAAATAAAGGCGAGCCTAGGGAAAGTAAATCAGGCAGTGGAAAAACTGAAACCTTGTGAGGACAAGGTTCAGGACAATATGGTCACCTCTGAGGTAGGTAATCAAATTTTGGAGTATCTAAAAAAACTAGATAAGAGGATTGAGGCATTGGAAAAATTGGCTATGGAAGGTAGACGGGGTGAAGATGGTGGTGAAACAGGACGTGTAATTGAAAGTAAAACAGGACGTGAAATGGAAAGTGAAAAGTGCGTAGAAGAAAGTAATGATGTGCATGAGGTAACGATGATAGAGGATAGTCAGGAGAATACACTTTCTAGTAGTGTTAGCAGTGTTCAACCTCCTGTTGTGACAAATGATGAAAGAAAAGTTAAAGTAAAACGGTATACAGAAATAACAAAGAAAATAGATATGAATAATATTACCTTCGATGTTAGTAGTAGTTGTGCTAGTGAGGAGAAAGAAAAAATGTTACGGTGTTGGAAGGAAGTTACTAAGGTAATCTCGTATCTAATGGAATGTGATGGGCAGGGCAAAGGTAGTTTTATTATTAATCATGGATGAAAGTAAATTGAGCATATTATCTTGGAACGTTAATGGATTAAAAACTAGAGCGGTGGATGTACACTATTATACTCTTAGAGAGGATATTGACATAGTAGCACTCCAGGAAACTGGGGATAGGGATGGTAGCATTCTGAGGCTAAATGGCTATAGAGGTTTTCACTTATATGCTGATGGAGGAACTAGGGGGGTCTCATGTTATGTCAAAAGTACCATACCTGTCGAGATAACTGGAATCCCTCAGAGATATAGAGGTATTGAAAGTATTTGCTTGCGGATACAATTAAAGGACCGAGAGTTAAATTTCATTAATCTATACATCTCTGATAGCTCCCTTGATTTAAGATACTTGCCAGATTCCTTCTTTTCTGAAGATACACTTGTGGTAGGGGATTTTAATGCCAGACATCCAGCTTTAGGATCAAGGGGTAAAGCAAATAGGAATGGTTGCAGATGGTACCAGTTTTTGCAGGAACATGAAGATGTTCAGCTGCTGGGCGAGCCCTATCCTACTCATTTGAGGGGAGGGAGATTAGATTATGCTTGTTTGATAAATGCTGAGGGCATAGAGGGGAATTGTCTTACTGTGGATGAAATGCTAAGTGATCATTTTGCATTACAAATACAGCTTAAAGTAGATAAAAAGCATGCCTGCCTTCAGAGGAAAAGGTTAAAGTTTAATGAGGGAGAATTAAGGGGTCTTGTTGGCCATATTAAGTCTTGGTATGATACTTATAAGCCAGTTTCAGCAGAAGCATTTTATGAAGATTTAATTAAGGAGGTAGATGTATTTAATGCAACATTGAACCGGAAAACATCTAGTATAAAAAAGCATCCCCCCAGAAAAGGAAATTATACACATGACGAGATGCTTAAGGGGTGGACATTAACAATGAGGAGAGCTCACAGGAATTGGAATAGGAATGGTAGGACTGAGGAAGGGAAGAATGCTTTACTAGCAGTTGCTAGGCTGTGTGGGGAGAAGAGAAAGGAAATTAGGAGCAAGTATTGGCAGGAGTTTGCAGAGAAAGTTGGGAGTAACAGAAACTTGAAAGAAATCTGGCAAGACGTAAATAAAATAAGGGGTAAAAAGCATAATTTTGTTGCACATCCTGACCCGCAAGGAATTGCAAATGGTCTCGTAAATAAATGGGCGGAAGCTGCCAAACTTAGTTCATTACCCGCTGTAACGAGAGAGTCATTAGATTCTTGGAAAGATCTAAGAATGAATTTTATACTTACAGCAGGTAACAGTGGTGATGTCACTTGCACAGGTATTACCAGAGAAGAACTAATAACGGCGATTAAAGTTGGGAAATCTACCGCCCCTGGGGAGGATGGAGTAACTTATGAAATACTTAATGAACTTGCCATTATGACGAAAAGCCCACTTTTAGATCTCTTTAATATTAGTTATAAAGAGGGCAGTATTCCCAGTAAATGGAAAAAAGCTATGGTCATCCCTATCCCTAAAGCCAATGGAGAGTACAGACCTGTGTCTTTAACCTCGTGTTTTTGTAAAATGATGGAGAGGATCATTTTAAATAGACTTTTATATATAATAGGTGATCAGCTGTCTAGTAATTTGTTCGGGTTCCTCAAAGGAAAAAGTACCTCTGATTGTATTATTAAATGTCTAGCTAATGAAAATGATTATTATAGAATTTTTATTGATTTACAAGGAGCTTTTGATAAAGCCAACAAAGAGGTTATTTTATATGAATTAGCTGGTCTTGGTGTTAAAGGGAGATTATTGCGCTGGATAGGGGATTATCTTTATGAAAGGAAGGCTCAGGTGTGGTATCAAGGTTGTATGTCAGGTGTGAGGTCTTTTGAACTCGGCACACCTCAGGGAGGCGTGTTGAGTCCCACCCTGTTTAATGTACTAATGAATAAGATAGCATCTGAGAGATACTCAAATGGGGTAACTCCAATCATATATGCCGATGATATTTTGTTTCAGGGCAAAGATATTTCAAAGGTTCAAACAGTGTTGGACAATTTCGGATACCTGTGTCATCATATGGGACTGGTGGTTAATGAAAACAAAACTAAGTTTGAATGTAGAAGTCGGAGGCCCATTATATTGAAAATAAATGGTAAAAATATAGAGAGAGTTAATATATATAAATATTTAGGCATATATGTTGGATATACCCATGAGAGTTTGGAAGCTGAGATGAACAGACTGTTGGGTCAATGTCGGAAGAGATTACAACCTCTGAAGGCCTTGGCATGCTGTGGAAAGGGAGTGGGAGTCCCTGTGCTACGAATGATATACTTGAGTACTGTAAGATCTCTTATTGATTATGCTGCACCTGTCATTTCTTGTTTTGGTAAAGGTAGGATGGGCAAGTTGGAGAAGGTACAAAATGAAGCCATGAGAATTATCTTAGGATGCCCAAGAAATGCTATGATTGAGATAATGAGGATGGAGCTTAATCTGCAGAGTATTGGGGATAGAATTTCAGAGATAAATGTAGCCTCTGCCATTAGATTAATGAGAGGTGGGGGAGCTAATGAATTAATCCTCTCGGTTCAAAAGGTGGGAAGTAGTGAACAGTGTATGATGAAGAAGAGAGTATATATGAATAACTTATGTTCTAATGTTATAAAGTATGATGTTATTACAGAGTGTATTGCTGTGCCCAAGAGAAAAGTCACACCACCATGGGAGGATTGTAATGTAGATGTAGTAATTACTCCCTTGCAAAAGAAAAAAAGTATGTATGAAATAGGAGAGCTGAGGGCGACATATGATTGTATAATTAAAAAACTGCCTACAGAAAACACTCTACATGTATATTGTGATGGGTCAGTAGCTAGGGATGGGAAGGCAGGATGTGGAGTCTTGATCAGGGAGTACACTGACATCGGCACTGTAGATACTGTTATTGGACGCCGCTTAACTGACAATGTCTCTTCAACGCAGGCTGAACTCCAAGGTGTATTAGCAGGATTACAGGAAGTAGTTAAATGTGGTAAAAATGCTTGCTTCTTTATTGACAGCAGAGGAGCGTTAGAGTCTTTAAATAGCAGACGCCCAGTATATCAGAATATTGTGATAGAGTGTAGAGAGAATGTTAAGAAATTAGAAAAAACTGGGTATAAAGTAAGATTCATGTGGATCCCTTCACATGTGGGAATCCTGTTGAATGAGGTAGTTGATGACATAGCGAAAAGAGCCACTGAAAAACCTCTTGTTGATGTTATATGTCAGTTAACCTTGAAACAAATAAAAACAAGAATCAAGATGATCCAAGAGGGTGAAGAAATGATAAAGAGAATGGCAATGGTGGACAGTAGTAACACACTTAAGCATTATTCAATAATAAATACAAATTCGTCCTTCACCTATGGTAAAGGAAAGTCTACTTGGAAGGATTCAATTTACATGAGATTAAGATTAGGATACAAATATATCTGGCAATACGGTGTTGATGTCAGTGAAGAAGATAAGGAGTGTAAATTATGTAGTATGCCGCACGCCCACACCTTAGAACATTATGTATTAGAGTGTCAACTTATTGAAAACTATAGAAATAAGGAATTAAATAGCGTACCACATCAAATTGTTTGGATGTGTGATAATGGTATGATAGACAGTATACTTAGGAGCTACAAGAAGTTTGCCCCAAGAGTGTGACAATTATATACTGTACTTGCTATATTAACCTGCAATGTTAAATGGGATTCTTGTAATATGCTGTACTTACTATATTAACCTGCAATGTTAAATGGGATTCTTGTAATGTTATTTGTGTATTTGACTCACTGAATTTGTGCGCCCCTTGAGGGACTTGAAGTAGAGGGGGGTAGAAATAGCCTAAGCTACTCTATCCCTTTGAGATGTATTTCTTGCTTATCTCAATAAACATACTTGAACTTGAACTTGAGGGACTTGAAGTAGAGGGGGGTAGAAATAGCCTAAGCTACTCTATCCTTTGAGCTGTATTTCTGCTTATCTCAATAAACATACTTGAACTTGAACTTGAACCTCTGCTCTTCAGTTAGTTTTAGTTTAGTTCATTTATTATGCACCCCATACCCAGCTTGTGGGCGGTAGTGGAAAGGGTTACAGAGGCACATAATGGGCTCAGGGACTGAACCCACAATTCATTTAGCTAAGCAAGTTACAATCTTGATGAACTGGTTACAAAATTCATATAAGTCGTCACATCAACAATGGGTTCGAGATCGACCTCAAGTACAGGTTCTAAATTAAGCAACTGACATGTGAAGAGCTAGTGTCAAAATTTATATGTTTGTCCTGCACACCGCCCCCCATCCAGTGGGCAGAGGTGGATAGGTTACAATCACTCAGTTACTACCTACAGTTAGCAAACTGGGGATATTTGGCTAAAATTTCTGGTAGCAGATCATTTTGAATGAAATATTTACACATCGCTGGAACATTGGTTATAGAATTGTCTCTAAATTCACGTATCTTTTCGCACTCCATCACATATATAGTGACGGAGTGTGTGCGAATAATTTTGTTGACACAGTTTACATTTGGTCAGGTCTACAACGGCAGATAATGAGAATTCCCAGAGATACTTGTAACCGAGTCTAAGCCGAGCAGCAGTAACATCTAGAAGTCTGCTGATTTTATTGGATGATCCATAGATGTGTGGCTCCTCTTGCATGATAGTATGATGATAGATGGAATTACTGGTGTCAATTTCACTTTGCCTCAGATCTACAAGATCTTGTTGAAGTTCTCGGTGCACTGCTGCTCTCAGATTGCTCATTGACAATCCAAGGTTACACTCAACGGCTCCTTTAAAGGCAGATTCTTTGGCTAACTTATCAGCTCTATCATGCATTCGGAGGCCAACATGAGATGGAGACCACATGAAATGGACTCTGTTACCATCCTTAATAATTTTGTTGTATTTGTGTCTAGCTTCGGACACGAGCATGTTACAGTTATGTCTTAAAGAGTTGAGAGCATTTAAGGATGATAAGGAGTCACTTACAATTAATGTATCAAGTTTGGAGACTTGTACACATTTCAGTGCAAGGATCAAGGCAAATAGTTCGGTCTGAAGGGTAGAGGCCCAATTGTTTATACGGACTCCCCACTCAAAGTACAAGCCATCGCCCATTGTCAGAACAACTGCACTTCCAGCTGCACCCGTGGTGCGGTGTAGGGAACCATCAGTGTATATGATTTGAGAGAGAGAATGCTCTGTGGACAGAGCATCAATATGGCTTAAGGCGTTGAGCTTTGCCTCAAGACGAAGCTTGGGCTGATCTCTAATTTGCTTCTTGGGTGGAAAGGGAGGGATTAAAACTGGAAAGGGTGTAACCTCCCACGGTGCAGGAAAGTGCCGTTGTTGTTTCTCTTGGTACACTGGTTCTATTCTGCATTTTCTTCCATGTCGTTTACATGGAAGAAATACCGTCCAGCCCAAGTGGTTGGACAACAACAACAAAGAGCAGCGGTTTCAAGCTCACCAAACCTCAATGTAGGACTAAGCACAGGAGACGCTTTTTCACCCACAGGGTTATAAATCCATGGAACTGCCTACCCGCCGAAGCCGCAAATGCCAAACTCTTTTTAGGTGGATCATCAAGGCAAATGGGAGGACCTTTGACAAGCCGCCGTCTTCCTGTCTTCGTTTTACTCTCAGGTAAATCGGGTAATTTGGTAATTATGTTGTGTATTGGTATGCATGCAACATCCGAATTTTTGTTTGCATTTTTTTGATGCCTCAGTAACTTCTAGATGTTACTGCTGCTCGGCTTAGACTCGGTTACAAGTATCTCTGGGAATTCTCATTATCTGCCGATGTAGACCTGACCAAATGTAAACTGTGTCAACAAAATTATTCGCACACACTCCGTCACTATATATGTGATGGAGTGCGAAAAGATACGTGAATTTAGAGACAATTCTATAACCAATGTTCCAGCGATGTGTAAATATTTCATTCAAAATGATCTGCTACCAGAAATTTTAGCCAAATATCCCCAGTTTGCTAACTGTAGGTAGTAACTGAGTGATTGTAACCTATATGTAACCTACTACCCAAAATCATTTACGTCCTCTAATTACTCAACACAAAGCTGCTATTAGGACAATATCCAACTCTGGCCCCAGACATCACTCGGTACCCCTACTCAAATCTCTCAATATGTTAGATATTAAGTCACTGCACATTCTCTCATGTGTATTATACATATATAAAACGCTGAACTGTAATGCCAATCCTGACCTCAAAAGCTTCATTGAAAGCTGTAACAGAACCCATGAGCACCACACCAGAAATAAATACAGTTTTGATATTCCAAGAGTACGACTTAACCAAACTAGAAATGCTCTACAAATCAAGGGACCCAGAATGTGGAATGACCTTCCCAACCATGTTAAAGACTGTACCTCTCTCAACCAGTTTAAGATTAAAACTAAACACTACCTGATAAACTCCCTGTAACCTACCTTACCCCCTCTATTGTCAACCCATGTCTTATTTTTTTTTTATTCAACGCTGTTTGTCTACATATTGTATTTGTGCTGCTTTTCAGTCATGTTCCCCCCTTTTTTGTACCTTTATTTGTATCTGTTCTCAAAACATTTTATTCTTTTTGTTCAATTAGTATTAAGTTTTAGATATTAATGTTTTCTTGCCCGAAACGCATTGCGTAATAGTGGCTTTAGGCATTGTATGTACTATCTCTAAATCGATCCACTTATCCACCGCTGCCCACTGGATGGGAGGCGGTGTGCAGGACAAACATATAAATTGTGACACTAGCTCTTCACATGTCAGTTGCTTAATTTAGAACCTGTACTTGAGGTCGATCTCGAACCCATTGTTGATGTGACGACTTATATTGAATTTTGTAACTAGCTCATCAAGATTGTAACTTGCTTAGCTAAATGAATTGTGGGGTTCAGTCCCTGAGCCCATTATGTGCCTCTGTAACCCTTTCCACTACCGCCCACAAGATGGGTATTGGGTGCATAATAAATGAACTAAACTAAAAACTGTTTGCAAAGGCGTTCCAGTAGTAGATATAGTTCATCTCCAAGGGGGCTGGGTCCAAGGAGCTAGATCTCGCTCCGTATAAACGCTGAGAGGTATGGAGGTAACGGTAGGACTTGTTCCACCTGTCAATTGTGTTATAATCAATCAAGAGATTG
Source organism: Procambarus virginalis (assembly GCA_020271785.1). Lineage (NCBI taxonomy): Eukaryota > Metazoa > Arthropoda > Malacostraca > Decapoda > Cambaridae > Procambarus > Procambarus virginalis. Next base: position 5,275 of record WNGS01165462.1, on the reverse strand, counting down.
ATTTTGGCACGATTGAGCTTCCATTTAGTTTATCAATAATACTGTATTTGTTTGCACTGATGAAAACAACTACAATTAAATAAGATATTGTTGGGTTGTGTGGCGGAAAACCCCATAAAGTGGTAAGTACTCTGGTATAATAACACCAGTGGGAATTAATCATATACCAATAAAGTTTCAACACTCCTGATCGTTTAAAAGGTAATGAGATGCATCCTAAAATCCCAGTTGAAAACAGTTCATACACTCAGTAAGAATAAAAAGGTACGACTAAGAATAAGAAAGCAAGTAAATGGTTGGAATTGGGTGAGTATAATAGAGTGTGGGTGAGTAAATAGTGAGAGTAGAGAGGAGAATTGAAATTGAAATAAGTTTATTGAGGTAAAATACACACAAAATGGGATGAGGTAGCTCAAGCTATTCTCACCCCGTTCAGTACATGGTGTTAATACATACACAGACACACAACACAAAGACTAAACATATTACCGAACCTTCTGAGAGATAAAGTTTTAGTTTAGTTCATTTAGATATACAATTTCGTGGTTAGAGAGGAGAGATATATATGGCGGGAGGTTGTGGCGGCGGCCGCCAGGTGGCTCCACCAGCAGGGCCACCTTGCCGGAAACACACAGATGACACAACTCTGGCAGATGCCTCAGTAACTTTATTATTCTACGCCTCAGGTGACCTCAGGTGAGACGAGCCGGACTCTGTTGCTCTGTTTAAGGGTACACCTTGTCTCCCGGCCAGGGAGAGGCGGGAGAAATGGTGTGAAGGAGGTTCAGAGACGTATTAAAGTGTAGAGAAGGTTAGAGCTGCCATTTTGGCAAGTCAGATGATGTCAACACAGACACTGCCCACATTCTCAGGCAAGTCTGTCCTCGCCTTCCTCACGCCTTCTTCACCACATATACACTCTTCCTCATGAATGTTCCGATAATTAAGCCTTTTTTTAGGGATCCGAGTTGTAGTTTGTGAGGAAAATGGAGTATTATAGTGAGGGTTATAGTAAGAGATCCTGCCCTGGCCCAGTGGCACTGGTGGTCTTGCTAGAGTGCCAGACTGTCTGCCGGCAGACAGGCTAGGTGGCACCCAGCTGCTAGGCTTGGCCCTGGTGTGTTGATGCTTGAGTGTGGGATGTCGTGTTGATGCCCTGCATGCTTAGGGTAGTCGTAGACTTTGGTTAGCGTTTGCTGCATGTGGTGCGAGCGACTGGGGTGCCCAGTTGGCTAATTTGTGTGGGTAATCAGTAGGTGTCAGCAGCGGCATGGCCTGCTTTGTGCACGGTCTCAAGGAGCCATCTTCAGAAATTAATTAAGATTGATAGTATTTATTTATTTATTTATTTTTATTTATTTATGCATATACAAGAAGGTACATTGGGAATGTGTGGATACATAAAATGGTAATTACAGTCTTGTAAAGCCACTAGTACGCGCAGCGTTTCGGGCAGGTCCTTAATCTAAGAAAAAATTTTAAGTAGGTAAATACTTGCAAGATTTATAAAAAAATGATAACAGATACATGGCAAGAAAAAAAATAGAGAAAATTGTAGGTACAGTGGATTAAAGCACATAGGCAGCTAAGATTGATTGCAATGACAGCTTGAATGGTAGTTGACAAAAATTTGTAGGCACAAAACAGCATAAGGCTAGCACATAAAAGAAGACAGCAATGAACACAATGATAAGGTTGGTAGGGTTAAATACATAAAAATTAGGAGATTGGGTAACACTAGGTACAGAGCAAATTTAAAGCTCAGTGTAGGAAACTAAGAAGATGAAATCAGGTACTTTTTGGTTTTGTTTTTAAATAAGGCAAAACTTTTACACTTTTTCAATTCACTAGGGAGTGAGTTCCATAGACTAGGTCCCTTAATTTGCATAGAGTGTTTACACAGATTAAGTTTGACCCTGGGGATATCAAAGAGATATTTATTTCTGGTGTGGTGAAAATGGGTCCTATTACATCTGTCCAGAGAGAGTTTCAGAGCATAGTTTGCATTTAAAAACAGGGTTTTGTAAATGTAGTTGACACAAGAGAATGTGTGGAGGGAGTTAATATTTAGCAAGTTTAGAGATTTAAACAAGGGAGCTGAATGTTGTCTAAAAGCTGAGTTAGTTATTATTCTGATAGCAGATTTTTGCTGCGTGATGATGGGCTTAAGGTGGTTTGCAGTGGTAGACCCCCATGCACAGATACCATAATTAAGATAGGGGTAGATTAGTGCATAATATAGTGAGAGGAGAGCGGAGTTAGGAACATAATATCTGATTTTGGAGAGTATACCAACTGTTTTAGAGACTTTCTTAGTTGTGTTGTATGTGGTTGCTGAAGTTGAGTCTCTTGTCTAGGAATAGGCCAAGAAACTTGCCATCATTTTTATTACTGATGTTAATATTGTCTATCTGTAGCTGAATTGCATTTGATGATTTGCTTCCAAATAAGATGTAGTAAGTCTTTTCAATGTTTAATGTTAGTTTGTTAGTTGACATCCAGAAGTGGACTTTTTTTAATTCATTATTCACAAAGTAAAATGGTCACAATATTCACAATTATTCACAATAGTAAAATGCTTTCACCTTTTTTATTGGTTTCATGCCACTTGTCAACTTCTTGTATTAACCTGTTTAACCGATTGTCCGGTAGATCAGACATAACTATTATTTACTACTGTCGTTTTGGCTTTGTACGAATATTAACATTTTCTTTAGTCTGTAATGTTTTTCCTGCCCGAAATGCTTTGCGTAATAGTGGCTTTAGGCATTGTATGTACTAGCTCTATCTATAAATCCATCAACTTTGTATCTTACCTTGTATGTATGTACCTTATTTATTATTATTATTTATTTTCGTGCATTATGTTGTCGACGAGCTTGGGTGTAAAGTGGAGCGAGGATACGAGCGTTTTGGAGACTGACAAATTGCATTGGTCGTCTTGTTCATACTTTCTTATTTTATAACCAATATTTTATAACCTATATAACCAAAATACTATATTTTGAATACAGTAGTGTTATTTAGGTGGGTAAAATTGGCGCTGCTTGGCCACCCGAGGCTGCTACTGGTGTTGAGAGAGGAAGTGAAAATATACTGTAACATTATTAACTCCTTTAATACATAAGTGAACTGAAAGGGAAATGTTTTATCTATAAAATGACACGAGAGCATATTCTGTAATTACACTAGTTTGAAGTATTAACCCAACTGTGTTGTAAGAGGTCAACATTACAGTGCTCAGCCGAAGATGAGCCACCCCAGGGAGGCGTGCTTGGCCACCCCCGGGGAGCCGTGCTCGGCCACCCCAGGGAGCCGTGCTCGGCCACCCCCGGGGAGCCGTGCTCGGCCACCCCGGGGAGCCGTGCTCGGCCACCCCCGGGGAGCCGTGCTCGGCCACCCCCGGGGAGCCGTGCTCGGCCACCCCCGGGGAGCCGTGCTCGGCCACCCCCGGGGAGCCGTGCTCGGCCACCCCGGGGAGCCGTGCTCGGCCACCCCCGGGAGCCGTGCTCGGCCACCCCCGGGGAGCCGTGCTCGGCCACCCCCGGGAGCCGTGCTCGGCCACCCCCGGGGAGCCGTGCTCGGCCAGTTATAGCACTGGTGTATACTGTATCCTCCACTTGTCAAAGATGGTCTCAAAAATTATATCCCTCATTCATACACCACTGTTCAACATACCAGTAATATTATTGTGTACCTGCTACTTGGTAATCACAAAACCATAATCCAAATGGATGACCATTAGTGTATTTGCCAACTACCTACATCAATTGCCCAGATTTTGTGGCTGGTATGGTGGGAACCATTAAAAGTAAAGATCTGATAGTATGGTATGGTAGTATGCATGCATATACATGGTAGTATGGTGTGTGACTATGCTTTGGTTGCTTATGACTGTGTATGAATATTGATAAGAGTGTATACTTCTTATTGCTTCAACAGCTTCATAAGGTATTGATGTAGAAATATGTTTATCACTGATGAGGCATTAATCATGTAAGCTTCATTTCTGCCGTTACTGGCTGTGACTGCTACGATAGGGATGGTGTTTTATCATTATAAAGCATGTATTGAGATATGCAATCAACTTGGAATTCTTGGCTTCTTTCAATTTTGAGAGGAGAGTTTTACGACAATTGACAGATGCAGGACAAAGATCATAATTTAAATACACTTGCTTCTTTTAATTTTGTCGCTCTCCGCCACTGTCTTTTTCTGTCAACTGCTGCAGGGTTACAAGGATGGACTGGCTCGTGTTGCTTGGTTTCTCAACACCATGGATCTTTGCACTGGTTGGTTTTGATAAATTTTAGAACCATCACCGAGTTGGGTTTTTCTGGATTCTTTCCTGGAGTCTCCTTATTGTTATTAGATATTGTAGGAAGGTTTAAATTCAGTCTTTGATATGCCACAAATGAAAGATTGTTGCAGTTCAGTAATGTGAATGCTGCCACTTTCATGTGGTGTCACCTGCGGAAAATTAGTGATTTCCCATACTGTACATAACACAGTACCAAGTTATTTACAGTATTTGATACATGTACTTGCTTTTCCTCCCTCACTCATTGTTAACACTTGCTTTTGTCATTGTCATGGGCTGTCATCTATGAGACTTAACCTTTTGACAGCGGCTATCTAAAGGTCATACCAGCCTGTGAGTAAAAAATAATTCCCAATAATAATTTTTATTAAAGAATTGTTAATTTGTATGCAGAATGTAAGAAAAAACATAAGGGGAATATTTATAGTTTCACTGGGTGGAGGGGCTGTGGAAGGTTGCATGGTGATTGTCATTTGTCAACACCCGGTGCACGACTTTGCCGACGCTTCCTGTTGTATCCTTGGATGTTTCACAGATTGTTTTATCACTTGTTTCTCTTTACATCCACAGAGCTGTTATAACTATATATGCATTATACATGTAAAACCCAGACAATAATTGTTTAAATCTTTGTATGGTGATGACTACATTACCCTGTGAAACAATGTATGATGTTAACTGCTGTCCAAAGGTTAATTTTTGTAATTAAGATGTTGCCTCTATTTTACATGTAAATGGACTTCATAATAATGCTACAATTCTACAATATGCTGGCTATTCCCTCAGCATTTGCTATCACTATGCTTATTGTAATAAATGCATTTTTCTTTTTGTATTATGCCATACTAAATTATTGCATTTCAAGACCATTTGATAAATGTATTAGGGTGCTGTACATTATAGCAAATAATTTTTTTGTATCAGTTTTCCTAATAAAAGAATTTATAATTTTCC
>WNGS01165460.1:12353-22838 GCA_020271785.1 Procambarus virginalis | reverse complement strand
AAGAAGATATCAATTCTTTTTTGTACAAAGTGATAGGGGTAGGCAGACCAGTGAAGTGGTACATAAAGGCAAACCAACAAAATCGTTAGAGAAAGGGGGAGTGAAAAATAAGAAGAGGGGGAACAAGTTCCTGAAGATTGTATACACCAACATAGATGGAGTAAGGTCAAAGATACTGGAGTTAAGTGATATAATACAGCTGCAGACACCAGACATTGTTGCACTCACGGAGACAAAACTTGAAGATGTTATTTTAAATGAGGTCATATTCCCAAGGGGCTACTCAAGTTGGAGACGGGACAGAAAAATCAGGAAAGGCGGTGGGGTTGCTGTGCTGGTGAAAGAACACCTAAAGGTGAACGAAATAATAACTGCCAATCCACAAGAAGTTGATATAATAGCACTAGAGATCTGCCATGAGGATGATAAACTAATGATCATAAATGCATATAGTCCACCGCTAAGCAGCACATGGTCAAAAGAGGAACTAGATAGTAAACGAGAAGGTCTTATAACAATAATGAGAGAGATCATAGCAAGAGCGGATAACGATAGTTCACGGCTGTTGATAGTCGGCGACTTCAACTTGAAATCCATAGACTGGGAGGCATATGAAGCTAAAACAGAAGATTTCTGGACCTGTAAATTTGTAGACCTCATCCTGGAAACATTCTTGTATCAACATGTTAAACAAGCTACGAGGATGAGGGAAGGGGACGTTCCCTCCATGCTAGATTTGATATTTACCAGGAAGGAGGAAGAAATATTTGACATTCAGTACCTTCCTCCCTTGGGTAAAAGTGACCATGTCTTTTTGGGAATAAAGTATGCAATGCGATATAATCTGGAAGAAAATATGACAGTCGATGCAATTGAAAAACCTGACTTTAGGAGAGGACATTATGGCAACCTTAGAAATTTTTTAGTGAGTATAATTGGACAGACTTGTTGCTAGGCAAGGAAGTGAATGAGATGTATGTCAAGTTTTGTGAAATATATGATAAAGGCACAAAAAAATTTATACCAAAACAGAGAAGCAGAACTAGGAAACAGGATTGGTTCAACAGAAAGTGCGAGAGGGCCAGAGACCAAAAGACACAAAAATGGAATCAATACAGGAAGAGGCCAAACCCCCAAACATACCAGCGATACAAAGATGCGAGAAACAACTACACGGCAGTGAGGAGAGAGGCAGAAAGAAATTTTGAAAAAGGGATTGCAGACAAATGTAAAACAGAACCAGGTCTATTCTATAAATTCATAAACAACAAATTGCAGGTAAAGGATAATATTCAGAGGTTGAAAATGGGAAATAGATTCACGGAAAATGAAAAGGAAATGTGTGAAACATTAAACGAAAAGTTCCAAAGTGTGTTTGTACAAAATGAAATCTTCAGGGAACCAGATACAATAAGAATTCCAGAGAACAACATAGAGCACATAGAGGTGTCTAGAGACGAAGTGGAAAAAATGCTCAAGGAGCTAAATAAGAACAAAGCAGTTGGTCCAGATGGAGTTTCACCATGGGTTCTGAGAGAATGTGCACCTGAGCTCAGCATTCCTCTTCAACTGATTTTTCAGGCATCCCTGTTTACAGGAGTTGTAGCTGATGTGTGGAAAAAGGCTAACATAGTTCCAATCTACAAAAGTGGAAGCAGGGAAGACCCCCTTAATTATAGACCGGTATCATTGACAAGTGTAATAGTCAAAATATTGGAAAAAATAATTAAAACTAAATGGGTAGAACACCTGGAGAGAAATGATATAATATCAGACAGACAGTATGGTTTTCGATCTGGAAGATCCTGTGTATCGAATTTACTCAGTTTCTATGATCGAGCAACAGAGATATTACAGGAAAGAGATGGTTGGGTTGACTGCATCTATCTGGACCTAAAAAAGGCTTTCGACAGAGTTCCACATAAGAGGTTGTTCTGGAAACTGGAAAATATTGGAGGGGTGACAGGTAAGCTTCTAACATGGATGAAAAATTTTCTGACTGATAGAAAAATGAGGGCAGTGATCAGAGGCAATGTATCGGACTGGAGAAATGTCACAAGTGGAGTACCACAGGGTTCAGTTCTTGCACCAGTGATGTTTATTGTCTACATAAATGATCTACCAGTTGGTATACAGAATTATATGAACATGTTTGCTGATGATGCTAAGATAATAGGAAGGATAAGAAACTTAGATGATTGTCATGCCCTTCAAGATGACCTGGACAAAATAAGTACATGGAGCACACTTGGCAAATGGAATTTAATGTTAATAAATGCCATGTTATGGAATGTGGAATAGGAGAACATAGACCCCACACAACCTATATATTATGTGAGAAATCTTTAAAGAATTCTGATAAAGAAAGAGATCTAGGGGTGGTTCTAGATAGAAAACTATCACCTGAGGACCACATAAAGAATATTGTGCGAGGAGCCTATGCCACGCTTTCTAACTTCAGAATTGCTTTTAAATACATGGATGGCGATATACTAAAGAAATTGTTCACGACTTTTGTTAGGCCAAAGCTAGAATATGCAGCGGTTGTGTGGTGCCCATATCTTAAGAAGCACATCAACAAACTGGAAAAGGTGCAAAGACATGCTACTAAGTGGCTCCCAGAACTGAAGGGCAAGAGCTACGAGGAGAGGTTAGAGGCATTAAATATGCCAAAACTAGAAGACAGAAGAAAAAGAGGTGATATGATCACTACATACAAAATAGTAACAGGAATTGATAAANAGAATTATATGAACATGTTTTGCTGATGATGCTAAGATAATAGGAAGGATAAGAAACTTAGATGATTGTCATGCCCTTCAAGATGACCTGGACAAAATAAGTATATGGAGCACCACTTGGCAAATGGAATTTAATGTTAATAAATGCCATGTTATGGAATGTGGAATAGGAGAACATAGACCTCACACAACCTATATATTATGTGAGAAATCTTTAAAGAATTCTGATAAAGAAAGAGATCTAGGGGTGCTTCTAGATAGAAAACTATCAACTGAGGACCACATAAAGAATATTGTGCGAGGAGCCTATGCCACGCTTTCTAACTTCAGAATTGTTTTTAAATACATGGATGGCGATATACTAAAGAAATTGTTCACGACTTTTGTTAGGCCAAAGCTAGAATATGCAGCGGTTGTGTGGCGCCCATATCTTAAGAAGCACATCAACAAACTGGAAAAGGTGCAAAGATATGCTACTAAATGGCTCCCAGAACTGAATGGCAAGAGCTACGAGGAGAGGTTAGAGGCATTAAATATGCCAAAACTAGAAGACAGAAGAAAAAGATGTGATATGATCACTACATACAAAATAGTAACAGGAATTGATAAAATCGATAGGGAAGATTTCCTGAGATCTGGAACTTTAAGAACAAGAGGTCATAGATTTAAACTAGCTAAACACAGATGCCGAAGAAATATAAGAAAATTCACTTTCGCAAACAGAGTGGTAGACGGTTGGAACAAGTTAGGTGAGAAGGTGGTGGAGGCCAAGACCGTCAGTAGTTTCAAAGCGTTATTTGACAAAGAGTGCTGGGAAGACGGGACACCACGAACGTAGCTCTCATCCTGTAACTACACTTAGGTAATTACTGTATGTAGACCGAGATGCAGGGGTAAACAGCTACTCTTCAGAGCTACCCAGATCACTCTCTTAATCCACACAGCTACCCAGATCACTCTCTTAATCCACACAGCTACCCAGATTACTCTCATAATCCACACAACTTCTCAGCTCGTCCTCCTTTAAAAGCAAAAACCTCCTCATGTGTTGTTCTGCCGGAGGAAGTGAGGCAGCAGGCTCCGGGCGCCTTCAGACCTGATGTTGGTTTGACTGGAAGGAGCGCGCCAGTATTGTGACTCTTTTTGCGAAAACAAACCTGGAACCATGTTTGAGAATATTTATGCTGGTGTGGTGTCTCTTACAGGGAAAGGGTGTGGGGAGAGAGAGAGAGAGAGAGAGAGAGAGAGGGAGAGAGGGAGAGGGAGAGGGAGAGAGAGAGAGAGAGAGAAAGACAGAGCGTAAGAGTGAGGCAGAGAGAAAGATATATATATACCTGGAACATACCTGGAGAGGGTTTTGGGAGTTTTACCCCTGAACCCGGCCCGGGGCCAGGCTCGACTTCTGATAACTTGGTCCAACAGGCTGTTGCTTGGAGCGGCCCCGCAGGCCCATATATCCACTACAACGCGGTTAGTCCGGCACTTCTTACAAGAACTTATCTAAAAGCTTCCTGAAGGCTTCAATCTGAGTTCCAGCAATGTTTCTAATGCTTGCTCGGAGAATATTGAACAGCCGTGGACTTCTGATGTTCTGACAGTGCTCTCTGATTGTGCCTTTGCACCTCTACTCCTCTCCGATTCTATATAGCATTTCCTTCCATATATTTCATTCCAGTATATTGTTGTGTGTAAATTTGAGACCTGGCCTTTCAATATCTTCCACGTATTTCATATTTCGTATTACAAACCTCTCGTCTCCATCTCAGAGAGTGCATTTTGAGAGCTTTGAGACGGTCCCAATAATTTGGGTGTTTTATCGTGACTATGTGTGCCGCATATGTTCTTTTTATTCCAGAAATCTTTCCGGTACTAAAAGGAGAAGTGAGTACTGAGCAGTACTCAAGACGGGACAGCACCAGTGATTTAATATTATTTTTTTTTTCTTTTATTTAAAAAGACAAAGTATTTAGAAATAAAATAAACCATAACCTAGCTTGCTACCACACTCCAGACGAAGCTAGAAAAAGTTCAGAGGTATGCCACTAGGTTAGTCCCAGAACTAAGAGCCGTGAGTTACGAGGAAAGGCTGCGTGAAATGCATCTCACGACACTGGAAGAGAGAAGAGTAAGAGGAGACATGATCACAACCTACAAAATTCTCAGAGGAATTGACAGGGCAGATAAGGATAAATTTTTTAACACGGCTGGTACGCGAACAAGGGGACACAGGTGGAAACTGAGTGCCCAAATGAGCCACAAGGACGTTAGAAAGAACTTTTTTAGTGTCAGAGTAGTTAACAAGTGGGAATACATTAGGTAGTGATGTGGTGGAGGCTGACTCCATACACAGTTTCAAATGTAGATATGATAGAGCCCAGTAGGCTCAGGAATCTGTACATCAATTGATTGACGGTTGAGAGGCGGGACCAAAGAGCCAGAGCTCAACCCCCACAAGCACAACTAGGTGAGTACCATACCCAGAACCTGGAACGATTAACATATACAAGTAAACAAACGACTTTCACAAGTAATAATGCACTCAACACAATAATACAAAGCAAACAACGCAGTAAACAAGACACAATGGGAGCAGACCCGTACACACGCGTACGGTCCCCAGGTACACAGCCACAAACCATGCACAGAATATTAAAAGGAACAACATTAATGTAAGAAGGGGCCGCATAGTGGACATGTGGGAACAGGCCGGCGGTGATGCCACACACAGGTACACAGCAAGGTACTAAGGAGACAACCATACACAAGCCCTTAACATGAATAAAAACTCTCAACTCTCAATTCATCGGAAGCACTCCAATTCCCTTGAGAGATACCCTTGCCCAATCGAAGACTTTATTAATATCGCCTTTTAGTTTTTCAGTGTCATCTACAGAGGAAATTTTCATGCTGACTTGTATTATCTGCAAAGGATGACACGAGGCTGTGACTAGAATATTTGTCTATATCCGAGATAAGAAGGAAAAAGAGCAATGGATCAAGGACTGTGCCCTGGGGAACAGAGCTTTTCACTGCACTTGGGCTTGATCTTACTTGATTGATTGTTACTCTCGATATTGTGTTTGATAGAAAATGTAAAATCCAACGCCCCACTTTACCCGTTATTCCTATTGATTTAATTTTATGGGCTACACTCCATGGTCTCACTTATCGAATGCCTTTGCAAAGTCTGTGTGTACATCTGTATTTAGTTTTTCTTCTAATGCTTCTGCGATTTGTCACAGTGTTTGAATAACTGTGAAAGGATCTTCCCGCTCTAAATCTATGTTGACCTTGGTTGTGAAGTTCATTGTTTTTCATAAAATTGGAGAATTCATTTCTACTCACTCTTTCAAAAACTCTAATTATGTGTGATATTAATGAAACTGGTCTAAAGTTTTTTGGCAAAATTGTATTGCCTCCCTTGTGCAGAGGAGCTATATCAGCTGATTAAAGTGCTGCTGGTATCTCTCCTGTATCAAGGCTCTTTCTCCATATTACACTTGAGTGCTCGTACTACTGGTACTCTACATTTTTTATGAATATTGAATTCCACAAGTCAGGACTAGGGGGCTGAGTGCATTGGCATGTTGTCAATTTCTCTTTCAAAGTGTTTTGTATTCGTGTTAATATCAGTTATATTATCTGCAGCTGGATGTCATCCTTAAAGAAGACGGTTGGATATTTTGCACCCTAATAAACAACTTTCATGTTGTTTATTGGGGTGATAAACATTTCTTTGTCATCCTGTGTACGAACTTTCAGTTGGTATATAGATTCAATATCGATGTTTTTTATTTTGATTTCACATATATGAAAACATATTTGGGATTTTTCCTTATCTTTTGAATAATTTTTTCCAATTTAATTTCCTCAGACTGGTATGATCGCTACAGCGTCTGCTCTATTTTTGTTTAGCTCCTTGTTTAGATTGATTTTTGCTTGTTGTGAAAGTCGTGTCTGCTTAAGCGTTTCGTGATTTTTTTTCCTTCTCTTGTACAGTCGTCTGCGTTCTCTTTCTAGATTGGTCCTCTGTCTGATCCTCCTCACAGGCGCCCGCTTCAAGCAGCTCTTTTATGCTTCAGCTGTAAGTTCGGCTATATTCTGAGTAGGAGTTTTGTCGCTTAAGACTGTTACCATTGGATGTTTGCCAGGTCTATATTTATTTTTCCCAGTTTATCCTCTTGTTGTTAAAACTGAATTGATTGACTCACCCTTCATACGTGTTCATGATCCTTTTGAACCTATTACAGGTATTAATGTTAGTTTGACCTTCAATGAGCTTGTGGTCTGAGTGTGTAGTGTCTGAGATTGTAATGTCCCGCATTATTTCTTCATTGTTGTGAAAATCGGGTCGAGTGTGTTTCGTTCCCAGTTGGCTCTATTATCTGCTGGCTGAAGGAAAATCTTTTACAGAATCTCAGTAGTTCTTTGACCTGTGGGTGGTTATTTCCAGGTTGATTTCCTACTATAATGTTATTATTTAATATTCTCTATCTTAAACCGGGTATTTTGTTGTCTCTAAGAATGATAATATATGGTACTGGGTTTGCTGGATTATCAAGGATATTCTCTATTTTATGTATCAGCTCTGTGAATTCCTCAAGTGTTGCATCTGGCAATTTGCATATTAGAAAAATAATTAGGTTTATAATATCGACCTTGATTCCAAGTACCTCTACTACATCAGAGGTTGAGTTAGGAGTTCTGTACGTACCAGAATTCCTAAACTCAACCTATAAGGTGGTAGAGGTACTTGTAATCTAGGTAGAAAATTTTAATGGCTACTCTAATATACAAACTGCCGGATGCAACAGTTTAGGAATACGCTAAATCACGGCGGATAAGGCGACTTTCAGATAAAGGCGGCCGCCAAATTTTTGTCTGAGTATCATTGTTTTAGGTCATATAGGTGATATAAGACGACCCCAAAAATACCATAACTATATGTAGTGAAGTTCAGGTCGGTGAGCAGCAGACAACCAGAGGGGGTGATATACATGTACAATGAATTTAATTCCTTGAATGTACTGTCAGTAATAAGGATTCATATCATAATTATTACCTGTAAATCGCTTGAATTGTCGGTGTGTTATCAGTGAGGCATATAATGTCAATATTACATGTATGCTGTCGTCGGTAGCGGTAGTTTAACAGCTGTTGATGAGCAATGTGTTGACATCGTGCGTGTGTGGCCAGGTGCTGACTGAGCCAGGCGACCCCAGTGTACCCAGCGAGGCTCAGGAGGTGCTGACTGAGCCACGCGACCACAGTGTACCCAGCGAGGCTCAGGAGGTGCTGACTGAGCCACGCGACCACAGTGTACCCAGCGAGGCTCAAGGTGCTGACTGAGCCACGCGACCACAGTGTACCCAGCGAGGCTCAGGAGGTGCTGACTGAGCCACGCGACCACAGTGTACCCGGCGAGGCTCAGGAGGTGCTGACTGAGCCACACGACCACAGTGTATCCGGCGAGGCTCAGGAGCTGCTGACTGAGCCACGCGACCCCAGTGTACCCAGCGAGGCTCAGGAGGTGCTGACTGAGCCACGCGACCACAGTGTACCCAGCGTGCTGACTGAGCCACACGACCCCAGTGTACCCAGCGAGGCTCAGGTGTTGACTGACTGTTCTGCCTCACACCATCACTCACTTTAAAGGAGTTTAAATGTGTGATGCTTTTTTTTCTCATTTCCCGATGCTTTTATTGGTTTAATGCCACAAAAATAATGGATTTTAGTGCAAAATGAAACTTGTGTTCACTACAACAGCTGTTTTCGAGACGGAATATCTCAGCAACACTCGCTCACTCGTCACGACGAAAGATTGTACGAGCTTTTGAGGTTAGTGACTTTTGCATTTACAGTCTAATAGCTTAACAGTTTGTTACAGAGTGGCATTTTGAGTAGAATTTTAAGGCCCCTGCTTTGTACCTGGTCGCTAAGACAACACCTGGATTTGGGGTGCTGCTTTTGATGATTGTTTTAGACAATGTTCTTGACGTGTCGTCTTATCCGTCGAGATATAGGATACTAGGGCAGCAGGTGTTCTTTTAAACCTATATGATTAAATATGATCGCATTGCTGGGGTTGTCGATCCCACAGTAATCTTTCTTTGCTTCTATTTTCTCAGCACCAGTTAAAGAGCACTCAAGTTACCAAAATTCATGGTAAAGAAACTTTAGTAATTACTGGTATGATTTACACACAGAATTACAACTGGCATGATTTACACACAGAAATCACAATAGGGTGATATATCAAATGAATAAATCCACGAGGGCAAGGGATTTGTTAATTGATATATGACGCTATTGTGATTTCTGTGTGTATTGAAGTAAGGGCGAAGAGGTAGAACAGCCTGTTGACAGAGCCCGGGTGCATGGGGGGAATTGTGTAAAACTCTGGTTTGTCTCGGAGAGGCTGCACGATCCGAGTGAGGGCAGTAGAACTCCCGGTTGCAATTGTTTTAAATATGTCGTGGCGCAGTCGACTAAGGCAGCGTCTGGGATCATCCTGGGCGTAAGTTTGAACCTTCATCACGGCCCTTGTGGATTTGTTCATTTAAATTATTTATTTTCTACAACGTTTTGTTCATCTCTTTAACAGCTTAAGGAAAAGAATGAACGCATTAGTTGTTGTTGTTGTTTTAGATTCAGTTACTGTAATAAACGTTCCAAGTAGCACGGGCTATGGTGTAGAGTAGTAAGTAGAGGCTCTTTGGAGCCATTATCAGTATCAACAGCTGATATTGTAGATCTGGGGATGGGGTCCGTGGACGCGCCAATCCATTGAAAGACTATAAGGTTGGGCAGACCGGTGAATTGATAGGGTATATACGCACGTTGCTCACAGCTGAGTGCCACAGGAACCAGCAGGGCTGGCCATAGTCGGCCGGTCAAGGGGGAGATGTCTAGGTATTACAAGAGGATTCGTTTCCTTATCTCAGTTCCCCGAAATTGGTAGTCTGGTCAAATTTCCTTCTTCAAGGTGTTGCTACAGAGCCTTCACGGCTTGGTGCCTTCTTTGATAATTACTTCTGCAAGGTGTTGTAGTCGCAGAAGAGGCTCTCTGGACCACCACTCACCGTCCGGCCACAGAGTCTCCGCAGTGGCCGGACGGCAGTGGTAGTCGAGGCGTTCTTGAGGACGACCATGCGAAGGATCCGTCCTGCTCCCTGCACTTGTATTCCCAGTAGTCGTTGTGGATTATGGTGTTATGCTGTCTGTCCTTGGAAAATGCACTGCCACGTCGGATATACCCATCGGAGGCAGCATGGGACCCTGTCCGTCTGGTTGGTGCCGGTGCGGGACCTGGAGGGGGAGCCGGTGCCCGGGCGGCCGCATGAGGGCGGGAGAACCTGTGACATCGTCTGAAGCTTGCGAGTCGGTCGAATCATCGTGGTTGGCTTCCTTGGGATCGTCTTCGGAGTCGGTCGAGTCTTTGGAGTCGTCCTCAGCCTGGTCAGCTGTCCTGGGGGCTGCCGCCGTCCCTGTCAGTGGGACAAGCTGGAGAACTGCGGTGACCGGACGGTGAGGGCTCCCTTCGGGGACGGGTCAGGGATCCCAGGGAATACATGAGATTGATTGATTAATGAAGATTAAGCCACCCAAGAGGTGGCACGGCCATAAATAGCCGGTAAAATACACGAGGCGCAATTTTGGGTTAAATACACTTTTGAAAAAGTCGAAGGAGTATTGGGTGAGGTGATGGAGGCAATTAATCATAGGGTAGAGGGAAAGGCCTCGG
>WNGS01165458.1:60828-72005 GCA_020271785.1 Procambarus virginalis | reverse complement strand
TCATATGCCTTATGTAGAACAATTTCTCTACCCAATCTGTGACACCTGGGAAGAATTCTATGAATTCTACCACGGTACAATATTGCAAAGTACATCAGGAAATAAGTGTACTTGCTACTGAGGCAGGCAATAATACCACTCTGCCTACAGCTCAACTTAAGCTAATAGACAAGAAATCTAGAGTCAACACTAGAGGTCTCTTTGATCAGGGATCACAGAAACCTTTATCACGCAACAATTAGTGGAGCAGTTAAAATTAAACCTGCCAAAAGTGTGAGACTGAACATTTCTGGGTTCTTGACTAATAGTGGACCTCGTGAATACCAGTAGTCAAGGTATTAGTGAGACTTGGATCTTCTACTAGTCCAATACAAGCGGTAGTAGTTGATAAACTGCCTTCAGACCTGCAGGTCACAGGACTAGCTCGCACTGCGAGATATCTTAAACGAAACCGCATGAGGCTAGCAGATTACAAATAAATTCTGACTGCCTCACAGATGTTGGTATACTTATAGGCGCTGACCATTATTATAAATTTATAACTGGATGCACCAGACAACACGGAATGAATTTGTTGTCATCTGCTGGAGGCAAGTTGCTTACTGGACCGGTGCTTTCCAACAAAGGGCAGCGTCAACCAACAAACAAGATAACAATGCAATAGTGGCGTGACTAGGCTTGGAACAGTCACCCCTACAGTTTCAGAGAAATATCTGAAGATATTGAGTCTGATCCCCTGTACATCGTTTTGGGATCTAGACACTTTAGGTATTGTCCCTGAACAACCAAGTCCTGATGATATGTGGACTTACCAGCAATATCTGGATACAGTTGTCTATAAAGACAAACAATACTGGGTGAGATTGCCATGGAAGTTGAATCATCCACAACTTCCAGTTAATTATTTCATGGCAGCCTCTCAATTACAGTCACAATTAATGCGGCTGAAAAAACAGCCAGATAAATTAATATGTACCATCAATTAATTCAGCAACAACTCAACAGTAAATTTATTGAAGTTGTTGATAATGATGACCGGAAAACAGGTCACTATTTACCCCATCACGCTGTGTTGAAAGATTCATTGACAACACCAATACGTATTGTTTTCAACTGTAGTGCCAAAGTGAAGGCAAGCAGCGTGTCTTTGAATGAATGTCTCCAAACGGGACCTAGCCTAACACAAAGGCTACATGATGTACTGTTACGATTCCGTACTGGTATTTTTGCTTATACTGCTGATATCAGTAAAGCTTTCCTTAGAGTAGGATTGCAAGAGGAGGATCGTAATTACACCAATTTCTCTGGATTAAAGATCCCCAGGCTCCTGACAGTGAGGTCATAACCTATCGGTTTGCCTCGGTGCTTTTCGGAGCGACTTCCTCGCCGTTTCTACTGCAAGCCACATTAGATACACATTTGAAGAAGTCAAATAGCCCTTATAAGGCAGAGATCAGTGACAACTTGTATGTCGATAATTTCCAGGGAACAACTAATGATAAATCTAAATTGGTAGAAATTTACCATGAGGCTAACCGTGAGTTAATAGGAGCCAATATGCCACTACAATCATGGGCCTCAAACAATAAATCATTAAACCAGATAATCGAGAAAGAATTTCCAGGTTATCAGGTGCCTAATCAATTAAAAGTTCTGGGTGTGGAATGGAACACTGGTACTGACGAGATGAATATCAAGTCAGTACAAACCAATAATTCATCCCTTACCATGAGAAAATTACTCTCATATGTCAGTCAACCATTTGACCCTTAGGCTTACTTAGTCCTATATTAATAAGGGGCAAACTCCTAATGCAGGAATGCTGGCAGAAACATATGGGATGGGATGATCCGTTGCCAATTGAGTTGCAAGAGAAATGGCAAATACTCGCAGCGGATTTCAATCAATTAGGTGTTTTGAAATTTCCTCGTAATGCTTCAGGACAAAACTTACCTACAAATTTGCACATTTTTTGCGATGCCTCTGGCAAAGCATATGGCGCTGCAGCCTACTTAGTCAATAGTGCACAATCAATTTTACTCACATCTAAAGCGAGAGTTGCTCCAATCAAGAAGAGATCTTTACCTCAAATGGAGTTAACTGCATTGCTAGTGGGAGTAAGATTGGCTCATTGCCTGACCAAGACACTCAATAATATTCACTTTGGTGAGATCGTAGTGTGGTCAGACAATGAGGCAGTCTTACAATGGGTAAGAAATAACAACAATAAAACTCCCTACGTTAGTAATCGCGTTAGGGAAATTCATGAATTATCTGCTGGATATAAATTCAGACATGTCCCCACTAAGGACAATCCTGCAGATTACTTATCAAGAGGTTTAACATTTAAACAGCTAAGTAAGTCTTCGATGTGGTTTAATGGACCTTCATGGCTTGTTAGTGGTCAGTGGCCCAAACAGAAACCACAAGTCATAGTGACCAGTATCACTACTCCCATGAAAGACCCAGAACCTCATCGAGTCTCAGCTATTAATCCTCACAATTATTCTAACTTGAGTAAGTTATTAAGAGTGACAGCACATGTGTTTGATTTTCTTGCCAAGATAGGAATCAAGCATAAGTTTCCCAATCCTATCATCTACTGGATCAAACGTGCACAACAAGAGACATATGGAAGTGAATATGAAAATCTTCCAGATAAATTAACCAAGTCTCTAGGTATCTGGTATGATACCAACACTCATAATATATTAAGGTGTGGAGGACGTTTGCTTCATGCAAAAATTGATTTGGACACAAAGAATCCAATCCTTCTACCACGTCACCACGTTATTACCAAACTTCTAGTTTTACATCACCATCAATATGGTACTTTGCATGGTGGAGTGTTAGACACACTCACCGACCTCAGACAGAAATATTGGCTTCCTCAAGGTCGTCAAACTGTCAAATCAATTATTAAGTCCTGTATAATCTGTCAACGCTACGATGCTCGAGTGTGTCCTTACCCAGGACCACCACCACTCCCTAAAGAGAGGGTAGTTCATCTTCGTCCGTTTGAGACTACTGGTGTTGATTACACAGGAGCCTTGCTTCTCACTGGCAATCCGGATAAGATACCAGTGAAAGCTTATATTTGCCTCTTCACATGTGCTACCACACGAGGCGTACATTTAGAAGTGACTTCTGACATGAGTGCTGAAGCCTTCATCCAAGCTTTTCGTAGATTTGCAGCTCGCAGATCCTGTCCCAAGCTCATGATATCTGATAATGGCTCAAATTTTGTGGCAGGAGAAGCCTGCTTACGAGAGATATGGAATCATCCAGAAGTGCAGTCTGTCATGCAGAGACGACAATGCCACTGGAAATTTATTGCTCCCAGAGCCCCCTGGCAAGGTGGGTTCTACGAACGAATGATAGGGACTGTCAAGAAGTGTTTAAGGAAGACCTTGCATCGACAGAAAATTAGTTACTCAGAACTCCAAACACTCGTCGTGGAAATTGAGGCGCGAGTCAACAATCGCCCATTAACTTATCTATCAGATGATTTCTCACAGAGAGAGCCTCTGAGTCCCTCGCATTTAATACATGGAGGCCTGCTGAGCCCTCTGATACCTTTGGCAGAAGAGGACCCCGTCGATCCTTCCTATGTAACCAGGAGTGACTTAGTACAAAGTTACCAACATCTCTCTAGAGTAATTGAAAGGTGGAATGAGGTGTGGACTCGAGAGTACCTCACCGCTCTACGAGAGTACCACTATGGAGCTTCGAGCCCCTATAATAAAGTACAGCTTAAACCAGGAGACCTAGTATTAGTTGACAGTGATGGACCAAGGTCAGAATGGCCTATAGGCAAAATTGTTGCAATCCACCCAGATCGCCAAGGTATCCTGAGAGTAGTACGAGTTTTGTGCAAAGGCACTACTACTCTAAAGACATTAGAGAAGTTGGTACCTCTCGAATTAGCAGAACGAGAGTGTTTATCAGAACCAGCTTCAACAGTTTCCGAGGATAACAATTCTGATCCACCGAGCACTCGCCCCACTAGAGCAGCTGCTCAACAATGTAAAAGGAAACTACAAGCCTATTATAGCTCTGACTAAGAGCAAATAATTTTTCATCCAATTTGAGTGATCATGATGATACTGTGTTGTGATGTCTAGTAACCAATCAGCTACAAGTCACAATGACCCAGACATTCACCTCACAGTAGAGTCTCAGTTACTTGAATTGTATGATTCAATCATTAAGTTGTGTAAACTATTAATTATGACATTAATTTTTCATGTCTTAAATTCTTGTATGTCCTTGACATTTACGGGACATCCGTTGTGTGTGTACTAACATACTAACCTACTAACTTCGGGATAGGTACGTCAGTACTCAACATGGCACTGCGACCCGAGTTTTCTCCCCCCGGAGTTATGTTGGAAATTTCCAACACTTATCATCCATTATTATCTTATGATAAATTAATATTAACTTACATTTGCAGTAGCTCTTAACACCACTAACCATAGTGTTATATATAAATTAATCTGAGCATATTGCTGATAATATTACTCCTGATAATGTAAATCAAGAGTTATTAATTAAATTATTCAGTAACAGTTTTTATTCTGTTACGTTTGAATGCTCTGGAGAAGTATAAATATTATCTCCATTTCTCGCTAGAGATTATTTATCGAGAATATTATAATTATTAATTCCCTATAATTTCAACCCAGTTCATATTATCGCATTTTCATCCATAATTACGCGGGAAAGAATAGTTTGTGTTTAATAATTTCCGTGGTGAATGCGAGAGCGGGGAGAGGGAGACGCCATTACGCCATTACGACATCAACAAGGCACGCACGCGAGACAACGTGGTGGAACACGTGGCATTAATTGAGAATTCTTGTCGATAAGAATTACGTCGACACTCAATTAATAAGTGGAATTTACTTGCCAGTGTTCTCTAGTGCCTCAATAGTGAACCCAGCGTCTACAATTACCATCCGGACCGTGAATAAGTGTGCACAGCAGTGAACACTGAGTCCAGCAGACGCTCCTCTCGGCAAACCTTAGTACTCGGTTACGCTCACAGGTTTCTTTCTTGTAGATGCATCTAGTAATTTAGAGCCTTAGTGAGTAGTTTGTCGTTAGGAAGAGAGATTAAATATAATCAAACGTTAGTAATATTTATTACTCAGTTCAGCTTCATGAATATATGAGCACAATTTTGTAGCCTAGTCAATTGCTACTTTATATTTCTTGTATTACAGCGTGTATTTGAGACGCCAACAAGATTGTCATCCATCGTGTTATTTACCTCGAGTCATTTATCTATGGGGATTCTGTGATTACGAGGACGAGTGATGAACTGGCGTTAGAAATCGTCTTACAGCTAAGACCCATTTTTTCTTATAAATTTATTCAATTTAATTATTGCTTCTATAATATGAGCTTAAATGAATAATTTTGATTACCATATATTTACATATGTTGTAGTTAGATTTACCATAATTCCATGCATAATGAACTAGTGACGAACCACACTGGTTCCTAGATATATATGAATTTCTAGAAATAACCCCCCAATGTTGATATTTGAGGCTTTGACTTTAATTAATAATTACAGTCTTCATTATTTTCAAGTGAATATCCATTGAATGTTTTTCCATAGACACTGGTTCTCTGGTGTCATTCTAATGATCAATTTTATTTGTTTTCCCTCTTTTCTCAAAAGCGGGTGGTCCTTCGATTAATTTTAATATAACAATTAAACAATTTATTTTTCTGAGTTCAAGCCCCAGATACCCAACAATTATCATATTAAGAACTTTGTGCGAGGGGCCTATGCTACACTTGCTTACATTTAGAATTGCTTTTAAGTACATAGAAGGTCAAATACTAAAGAAATTGTTTAAAACTTTTGTTAGACCAAAGCTGGAATATGCAGCGGTTGTATGGTGCCCATATCTAAACAATCACATCAACAAACTGGAAAAGGTATAGACATGCCACTAAGTGGCTCCCAGAACTGAAGGACAAGCACTACGAGTATAGGTTAGAGGCATAAAATGCCAAAACTAGATGGTAGAATAAAAGAAGATATTGTAAAAGGTAACCAAACAAAGATGCCGCAGAAATATTAGAAAATTTACTTTCTCAAGCAGCGTGGTAGACACGGTTGGAACAAGTTAGGTGAGAGGGTGGTGGAGGCCAAAACCATCAGTAGTTTCAAAGCATTATATGACAGTGCTGGGATGGGACACCACAAGCGTAGCCACAAATATTAGAATTTGGCAGTTCATATCACATTTTTTAAAAATTAGAGATAAGGATGATAATAAAGTTCAATGTAAAAACACCTATTATTAATGAATTTGTGAGAACTTCATATAAAATTAAGAACTGAGCAAAGTATAGTACCATAGAAATAAAAACAAAAATGGTGCATGTTTTTCTTCACATTACCTTTCTGTAGATTTTTTTCCTTTGTTACTACATGAATGATCCGGTTGAGTAGTGTTGTAGTAGTTGCAGTTGTTGTTGTAGTCCTTGGCGTAAATATCAGCAGTTGTGGTAAATATCAGTGTTGTGGTACCTGCAGTTTGAAAAGTTCCAGGAGAGCAGCCCAGAGTGTCCCCAAGGGAAGCCCTCGCAGAAAAATGGATTAATAAAGATAAACTGACTAAAGTTTACTTAATAAAGACTTAATAAAGTTTTGGATCTCTGAAGACTCACAGGATTGTGCATTCTGATAGGCATTTTGAGTGTACTGAGTGTTTTGGAATGAATCAAAGTACAGAGCAATGTTAAGAGTCACACGCTAATACATTCAGGTAATTAACTTCATGAATGTCTAGAGTGTGGAAAAAGATAAAGTCAACCTGCTCATATGAAGGTTCACATGATGGTGCATTTGGGGTTTAAACTGTATGAGTATCCAGAATGTGGGAAAAGATTTAGTCAACTTTCTCATGTGAAGACTCACATGATCGTGCATACAAGTGACAAACCTTATGAATGTCCAGAGCGAGATTTGGTCAACTGGGACATACGAATACTGATTTTCGTCCTTTTCTGTTACTATTAATTTTTTTAATTTTCTTACAATATACCTGTTAACATTTTTAATTAATGTTAATTAATTAATGTTCATTTATAATTAATGTAATGTACAAAATTATTTAATGTACCTGTACCATAGCAAATATTTATTTATTATTATTTTTTTTTTGTTTATATACAAGAAGGTACATTGGGTTTGTGAGAATACATAACATAGTATTTACAATCTTGTAAAGCCACTAGCTCTGACTGATTACAATGACAGCTTGATTGGTAATTTAAACAAGAATAATAGGCACCATACAGAAGATTGATAGCACATATAAGAAGACAGCATGATCACAATGGTAAAGATGTTTGGATTGGGTACATTAAGATTGGGAGATTGGGTATCTTGAGGTTATCTTGAGATGATTTCGGGCTTTAGTGTCCCGCGGCCCGGTCCTCGACCAGGCCTTCACCCCCAGGAAGCAGCCCGTGACAGCTGACTAACACCCAGGTACCTATTTTACTGCTAGGTAACAGGGCCATAGGGGAAAGAAACTCTGCCCAATATTTCTCGCCGGCGCCTGGGATCGAACCCAGACCACAGGATCACAAGTCCAGCGGCTGTCCGCTCGGCCGACCGGCTCCACAAATAGCATAGATACAGTGCAATTTTAAAGCAACAAGGTTTTTTAGTTCATTATTAACAAAATCATTTAGGTATGTTGGTTGGGGTTAGAGTAGATGAGGTAGTATTCATCAGCAAACAATATAGGTTTCAGAATGTTAGAGACATTAGGCAGATCATTGATGTATATAAGAAATAGGAGAGGTCTCAAGATGCTGCCCGTAGCACTCCAACAGTTTATGGTAAGAGTGGAAGAGTGTATTTATTGACAACTACACACTTGTGTCTATCACGAACAAGGATTGGATATAGTCCTGTGCATGGCCTCGGATTCCATAATGATGGAGTTTACGTAAGAGGTAATTGTGATTAACGGTATCAAAGGCCATTCTCAGGGCAATGAAGAGTCCAATCGGAAACACATTTTTGTCAAGGGCTGAGTAAATTCTATCAAGGAGACTAATAATGTCTAACCCTAACCAACCTAACCAATTGAACCTAAACAACCTTACCTAACCTATCTAAACCTTACCTAACCTACACAACTAAGTCAATAAATTATGGTCTTAGTATAGTATAATAATAATTCCATAATTATTTTTTTAGTGTCCCTGCGGCTGGTCCTTGACCAGCCTCCACCCCCAGGAAGCATCCGGTAATAACTGACTCACACCCAGGTTCCTATTTATTGCTAGGTAACAGGGACATAAGGTGAAAGAAACTCTGCCCATGTGTTCTCGCCGGTGCCTGGGATCGAATCTTAGACCACAGGATCACAAGTCCAGTGTATATATATATATCGTATATATATATATATATATATAGATATAATGCCCAACTTGCCCTAAACACGCAAGAGTAGTTATTCACTATAGAACAATTTCCCACCAGGAGACTCGAACCCTAGCCAGCACAGAAGCCTTCCAGCCACTGGAATACAGGTAACGCCTAACCCACTGCACCACGCTCAGACCGTTAAAAGAGATGGTAATTTCGAGGCATTTCAACACTCCAAAGACCACCACTCCCAAGAGCACTAGAGCAAGTGAGGGGTCAAATTTACGTTTTTTCATCAAGTCAATGTTAATATGGGAAGACACTGTGTCTATGCTTAATGTTAAGCATAGACACAGTGCTTAATGATTGAAAACACAATTGATTGAAACTGTGAACGCCAAGAAATCCGGACTCCACCTGCCAAAGATTATTGGGAAATAAACCTGGATATGCGTATGGAAATGTCAAGACACTTAAGCCTGGAAACCCACTTCGGCCAATCATCAGCCAGATACCCACACCCACGTACAGACTGGCGAAATGACTCAACGGCTTGCTGACTCCTTATGTCCCTTGCGCCTTCAGACTGAAGTCTCCAAAGTTATTTGTTGACTTACTGCGGGGAACACGGGCCACTGGGATAAGAGCCTCGTTGGACGTAGAATCACTGTTTACCAACGTAACTGTGGATGAAACAATCGGGATGATAGAGGACAGAGTGTATCGTGATCCGGCCTGTACTCCTCTTGACATACCAGAAAATATTCTGAGGAAACTGCTCCAAGCTTGTACTAAAGAGGCACCCTTCTTGAGCCCGGATGGGCACACGTATAAGCAAGTAGATGGGGTCGCCATGGGTTCTCCCCTAGGGGTCCTGTTTGCGAACTTCTACATGGGTACCATCGAGAAAAAAGTCTTAGTCGACATGAACTTGAAACCGGCCATATACTGCAGGTATGTTGACGACATTTTTACACAGGTACCTGATGTCAGACATCTGCAGGAGCTGAAGGAGGCATTTGAGCAGAATTCTGTTTTGCGTTTCACTTACGAGATGGAGAAGGATGGGAAGCTGCCCTTTCTAGATGTAACAGTCATGGAAAGGAGTGGAGGTTTCCACACTGCAGTCTACACTAAGGAAACAAACATAGGAATGTGCCTAAATGCCACAGTGACTGCCCAGACAGGTACAAGAGGAGGTTGTTAACGCTTATGTCGACCGTGCTCTCAGCCACAGCTCAGAATGGAAGCATCGACGAAGAACTCTGTAGGGTAAGGCAGGTCCTAGTCAACAACGCTTCTCTAATGGTTTCGTTGAAGACATCATAAGAAGGAAAGTGAAACGCCATGCAACCTCTGAAGAGACAACTAATACAACACCTATACCCCTATTAGACTATTTTACAGGAATTTTCTTTTCCACACTCGTAAAATGAAGGAAAGGGGCCTTAAAACATATTGTTTAATAGAAATGTTATCCTACAGACAAAAATCAGACCTGCCAGTCGCCTGTATTGAGAGATTTTGCTGTTTCCCTGTTTGGCCGCCCACCTGCTTGATCAGGTCCGAAGTGTCATAGGTGTCAGCCAGGGTGGATACACATGTGTAGTCCCACACCACTGTCTGCCCTCCTTCCATGAGTATGGTAATGCCATCTGGGCGAAGTGCGGGGAAATCCGGGTTTTGGACCCGTAGGATGTGAGGTTCTCTCTCCGCTGGGCACTTAGCTGAGACGAGGCTTCTCTTGATGATGTCATTGACCTCGTTGTGTTGCATGCCAGCCCTTTGTGCTTCCAATGCAACCCATGCGTCCGTATTGGTCTGCTTCCACCCGTTGCAAATACACTTGTATTCAGTGTGAATTGGGGCACCAAGGCGGAGGGCCACTGCTACACGAAGGGATTCTGGATCTGATCTAGGCGCGTGCCCATGCTGCATGGGTACTGCCAGGAGGAAGTCTCCTGCAGGGGGGGGGGCACGCACTGCTCTGAGGCGGGCTTTCTCCTTGTCTGATGTTGCGGCGCTGAGCATGGCATCAGCTACTTTTTCCACTAGAGGGTGGTCACAAACTAGACTGTTTGTGTTGTTTTGTGGCTCTATAATGGTTGCTGGGGCTGCGAGAACATCCCACTGATTTGAACATTCAGTGAAAGCAGGATCGTGTATTCCTGCTGAATCTCTCAGGGTTGCAGGTAAGATATCTCTGACGAGGTCGTGCGGCTATTTGGGAGGCTATTTATATATATATAATATATATATATATATATATATATATATATAATATATATATATATATATATATATATATATATATATATATATATATATATATAATATATATATATATATATATATATTATTATATTATTGTGACAATAATCTCTTTCAAGAGAGATTGAGCCTGCTCTTCCCTACATCAGTTACGTTAAATAACACACGTACAAAAGGCTACTTTCAAGATAAGTCCAGCAGTAGCTCAAAACGTTTTGACCAGGAAGCAAAACATACCCTGCATACCCACCTTCACCCCCCCCCCCCGTCAACGGCTCAGCGTGACACTTCAACAAGCTAACTACAGTCTCCATCTGCCTGCATCTTGATTGGCTGATGTCGCCTGTCAGCTTACTGCACTCGCAACACGCACGCCATCTAGCCGAGTTGAGTCTAGGTCGCACCAGCCGATTTCCTCAGAATATTCCTGTGCTCTCTGAAGTTGACATCTCTCTGGTATATTACAGCCCTGGCTGACGTATACCAAAGGGAGGTA
>WNGS01165458.1:42960-53593 GCA_020271785.1 Procambarus virginalis | reverse complement strand
GCTGGTGAAATAGGGAACTTAAGTCGTGCCAAGAGGACCGAATTACAAACTCTTGCACATGAGTATCAACTAGATGTTCCCCATGGAGCCAACAAGAATGAGATATACAACATTCTCTTAAATCTTTTTAGATGAAGGGTAATAGACTGACACTCACGAACATTACACTATTGCAGATAACATGATTTGGCCACTATGAAACTTAAAACTCTAACTTGCCAAGATCGAGCGAGAGCAACAAAAGGAAGCAGCTGCAATCAAGGAACGAGAGGAAGCATTACTCAAGGAACACAGGAAGAGAGAGGCCGCCCTCAAGGAACGTGAGCTGGCCCTCAAACAACGTGACCTGGAGTTCCAACGTGAGCCAGTAAACGGCTAGCTGATAGTGCACTCGAATATCGTCGACAAGAACTAGAGATGGAAACTACACACCAAGCTCAACGCCAACAAGCTACAGCTAATCTTCCAGTGAGTTTCAATGTCTCCCATGCAAGTAAGTTAATGCCACCGTTTGTAGAGTCAGAGGTTGACGTGTTCTTTACCACTT
Source organism: Procambarus virginalis (assembly GCA_020271785.1). NCBI lineage: Eukaryota > Metazoa > Arthropoda > Malacostraca > Decapoda > Cambaridae > Procambarus > Procambarus virginalis. The sequence continues at coordinate 53,046 of WNGS01165458.1, read as the reverse complement.
TGAGACCCTTGCTAATCAACTTAGCTGGCCTGCCTACCAGTGGGCTACCTTCTCAGAGTACATCTCACAGGTAGAGCTGCAGTCACCCTCAGTACTTTGGCATCTGAGAATGACTACCAGACCCTGAAGCAAGCAGTGTTGGACGCCTACCTTCTCTCCACTGAAAGCTACCGACGGAAATTCCGTGATCATCTTAAGGCAAGTACCACCACCTTTCTAGAATTTGCCAATACCAAACGGAGATATTTTTTGAAATGGCTGGAAGCGGCACATGTCTCTACCTTTACAGAACTCGTCAACCTCATGCTAGTTGAAGAATTCTTGAGGCGTGTATCTCCTCCTGTCCGTTTATACTTGGCAGACAAGGAAGAGACCGACTACATAAAATGTGCGAAGTCGGCTGACACTTACAGCCTCATCCACCGGCTGACACCAGAACCACCTACCAGTAAGAATTCTTGGTACAGCTACGAGAAAGTGAGCTCAGATCAAGCTGGCTCGCAATTGTACTGTAAGTATTGTAGACTCTATGGACATACCATAGATAAATGTGGTAAGTCTCAATACAAAGGTACTACTGAATCTACTAAACCCAAACAAACTCCTCCTAAGTCCGGTAAGCCTGTGATGAATGTTGGTGTTCATGTTAATGATCTTTCTCTCTTCAGTAAACATCTGTATCCTGGAACTGTCTCTACCAACGGTTCAGATACGGAGGGACGTTTCAAACTGAAGATCTTGAGGGACACAGCGGCTCTTCAATCGATAATCTTGAAATCAGCTGTGTCCAATGTCGCCTACACCGGGGAAACCGTCTTCATCACTGACCTCACTGCTACTACTCCTTATCCTCTCGCCAAAGTCCACCTGGATTGTCCATTCGTGACCGGTGAAGTCCAAGTCGCCATCAGGGAAAAGCCTTTTCCCATGCCTGGAGTGCAACTTCTCCTAGGCAACGACTTGGCAGAAGACATACAACCGACCAACCTGATCGTCATGGACAAACCCCAGGTGTGTACCTCTGTAATGGATAATCCTATCTTTGAGTATGTTCCAGCAAAGGTTCAAGAGAGCGATGAAGTTTTTCCTCCGGTTTTGGTGACCACGCGTGCACAAGCTGCACGACCGCAACCAGCTGACTTGACTGCTACCGCTGTCCCTCAAGACCCTCTGAAACTACCCCCTAATCTTACCGCATTAGAGTTCCGTAAGTTACAGAGGGAAGATCTTACCTTGACACCATTATTCTTCCAGGCTGAGACTCAACCTGACAGTATTCCTGGGTTCTTCCTAGAGAACGAGTTGCTCTACCGCAGATACAGACCCAGTAAACTGAAGGAGGAGGACGATTGGTCCTTTACCTCGGACCAGTTCCGGCAACGCCTATATACTAACCATCCTGTGTCCTACCACCAGATTCCCCATAGCAGTTCCAGTAAAGAACATTACGGCTGCTACTGTGGTGAACACTTACTGAAGATCTTCACCCAGTATGGATTTCCCAGGGAGGTTCAGAGTGACTGTGGCACCAGCTTCACCAGTGATCTCTTCAAACGGACACTGGAAGAGTTCAACATCACACAGGTACTGTCCAGCCCCTATCATCCTGCTTCACAGGGTTCTCTTGAGCGTAGTCATCAGACTATTAAAGCACTCCTAAAAAAGTTTTGCAATGAGACCTCTAAGGATTGGGATAAACAACTTGATCTCATCATGTGTATTTTCAAAAGTCTTCCCAATGAGTCACTAGGAGTATCTCCTTATGAGATGCTCTATGGACGTAAGTGCCGTACTCCTCTCAAGGCTTTCAAAGACTCTCTACATGACGCCACCTTCAGTGAGCATCAGAATGTGCCCCAGTTTCTTCAAAACCTACAACACATTCTAGAGAGGGTGCATTCCTTTGCCAAGGACAATCTATTGAAAGCCCAAGAGAGGATGAAGACTCATTACGACCAGCACAGCAAAGGAAGGAAATTTAAACAGGGAGACTTCGTGCTAGCTTACTTTCCTATCCCAGGTTCTCCCTTGCAAAACAGGTTTTCAGGAGCCTATCGCATCAAGGAGTGCAGAAACAACTACAACTACGTTCTCGAGACTCCCGATAGGCGGCGGAAGACCCAGTTGTGCCACGTCAACCTCCTGAAGCTATATAACGGTACTCCTCCCACTGTGTTGCTTTAACTACTCTACCTTTAAAGGTCCATACCTCCACAGTGAGACCTTCCCTGCTTCTCCTCCCGAAAGCACTGACACTGAGTCAGCGCTTTCCAACTCGGAAATCCTAACTGATATTCATAATTATTTTCAGGACAATAATAGTGCTCCTTTACAATGTTCTAATCCCATTCTCGCCTTGCCAGATATCACGAAGCCTTTCATCCTCCATGTCAACGCCAGTGGTACCGGCATCGGGGGTGACCTGAAGCAACAACGAGGCGAGAAGATTCTATCTGCTAGCACTACAAGCTACAATATTACAATACAATGTAGCTACAGCTACAAGAAACTACAGCACTATCGAGAGGGAACTACTCATCGTCCTGAACTTGCAGCCCTTTGCACCATACCTGCAAAGTACTCGGTCTACCACCCTCTACATGCACCACAACCCTCTTCACTTCCTGCAGCAAGCCCAACTCAACAATCGACTACTTCTACGATGGGCTTGCTAGCTGCAGAATTTCAGCCTGGAGATTGTTACATCAAGGAGTCTGACAAAATCATAGCCGACGCCCTCTCCAGAGTTCATGAGATAGAGGCAGCTGCACCTACTGCTCTACCTCCTGAAGACGTAACTTCAACGGAACCGCAGGCATCGGGGGAGAGTTGTGACGATAATCTCTTTCAAGAGAGATTGAGCCTGCTCTTCCCTACATCAGTTACGTTAAATAACACAAGTATAAAAGGCTACTTTCAAGATACGTCCAGCAGTAGCTCAAAACGTTTTGACCAGGAAGTAAAACGTACCCTGCATACCCACCTTCACCCCCCCCGCCCCCATCAACGGCTCGGCGCGACACTTCAACAAGCTAACTACCAGTCTCCACCTGCCTGCATCTTGATTGGCTGAGTGTCGCCGTCAGCTTACTGCACTTGCACCACGCACGCCATCTAGCCAAGTTGACGTCTAGGTCGCACCAGCCGACTTTCCTCAGAATATTCCTGTGCTCTCTGAAGTTGACATCTCTCTCTGGTATATTACGGCCCTGGCTGACGTATACCAAAGGGAGGTAGCAGCTATAGCCAGTATTCTCAGCACCTGACTTTATTTTGCACCTTGTATTACTGTAATTCATCTATATTCTTATTTTTATTTTGTGTCTGTTAATGTAGTTTACATTCAATTAAGCCAAGAGATTGTCTTTTTTTATTTTGCTTTTCTAAATTAATTAAAGTTTCATTATTTTTACTTTGTGTTTTGCATGTCATCCCTTACCTTACCACAGACAAACAGGCAAGCAGTCTCTTTTTTTTTGTGTGTGTGACCAGGCATTGACACCTGCCATTGGAGGACTGCCGAACACCATACTCCAACACTTTACCGTCACAATATATATATATATATATATATATATATATATATATATATATACAAACACAGAGAGAGATGGACACAGAGAACTGGAGAGACACACACACACACAGAATTATTATTAGGAGAACATAGACCCCACACAACCTATAAATTTTGTGAGAAATCTTTAAGGAATTCTGATAAAGAAAGAGGTCTAGGGGTGGTTCTAGATAGAAAACTATTGCCTGAGGACCACATAAAGAACATTGTCTGAGGAGCCTATGCCACGCATTCCATCTTCAGAATTGCTTTTAAATACATGGATGGCGAAATACTAAAGAAATTGTTCACCACTTTTGTTAGTCCAAAGCTAGAATATGCAGTAGTTGTGGGGTGCCCATATATTAAGAAGCTCATCAACAAACTGGAAAAGGTGCAAAGACATGCTACTAAGTGGATCCCAGAAATGAAGGGGCAGAACTTAGAGGCCTTAGAGGTCATAGATTTAAACTAACTAAAGAAAAATGGCGAAGAAATATAAGAAAAAAACATTTTCACAGCGTTGTAGACGGTTGGAACAAGTTAAGTGAAAAGATGGTGGAGGCCAAAACCATCAGTAGTTTCAAAGTGTTATATGACAGTGCTGGGTAAACGGGACACCAAGAGTATAGCTCTCATCCTGTAACTACACTTAGGTAATTACAGAGTACAGGTCTGTATACAGACTCCTGGTACTGTATAGAGGCCTGGTACTTTATAGAGCAAGAAGTAAGCCTTATCTTACTTATTAGCTTATAAGAGTATAGAGCAAAAACGTAGAGCTTAAAAAAGCAAAAGTAACACCAGTTCATAAAGGAGGCAATCCGGCAGACATAAACAATTATAGCCCAATATCAAACCTACCCATACTATCAAAACACAGTCTCCGACACCTGACCACGCCATCACATTTAAGCCACCACCAAGCCCACAAATACGTCAACATCAACCAGCATTACACCGTCTAACATACTCTGTCAGATGTAACAACTAAATTTGTGAATTCAAGAACTAATCTATTGTATAACAGTGTTAGCACGAGAAAAACGTTACTTACATTCGAAGCCGTGTTTTAAAATGGCGGGGATCTTGTTGTACTGCAGCTCCACACTGTGTGTTCGTTCGTGTGTTCGCTCCGGCTTAGTAATTATATATCATCCACACAAGCTGAACAGCAGGCCATTCTGGCGTGTTTGGAGGAAGTACGTCATGACGACAAAAATGTTTTTGTATTTGTCGATAGCCGAGGAGCACTGGAGTCCTTAAACAGTCGAAACCCAGTCTTCATCTCCATAGTTGAGGATTGTAAGAGAAGAATAACTGAGATACAACTGAAAGGTCATAGTGTGAAATTCATGTGGATTCCATCTCATGTTGGAATAGTGCTCAACGAGGTGGCAGATGACTTTGCCAAACGTGCCACATCAAAACCACAAGTTGACATTGAATGTGAATTCACAATGAGACAAATAAGAAGCAAAATCAGAAATATTCAGGCACAGGCAGGAGCGGAGAGGAGAGATATAATGTATGAGAGAAGTCAAACCATGCAACACTACATGTATGTGAGTCAAAACACCCATTTCTCTTATGGTAAAAGGAGAAATGCTTGGAGTGACTCTGTGTACATGCGGCTCAGGCTTGGGTACAAATATTTCTGGGAATATGGGATAGGTATTCATGATATTGACACGAAGTGTAAACAATGTGGTATGTTAAGGTCTCACACCCTTGCCCATTATGTTCTTGATTGTCCGTTGATTAATGTATATAGAAACACTGAAATAAGGACTGTTCCTGAACAAATAGCCTGGATGTGTAACAACGGAAAGGTTGATGATATTCTTGAGGGATATAAGAATTTTGCACCAAGACTAATATTTTGTTGAAGTATCTGCATGTCTCTTGCAAATTGTCTATACAGTATACCTAGGTCATAAAAGTATTTGTGTGTACGTCTGATATCATACTACTTGTGAAGGAGGAAATGTATATGTTTATCTCTCAGAATGTTTGGTAATATGTTTATTGTTTGTGATGTGTGTCTATGTATGTATTAACACGATGTACTGAACGGAGTGAGAATAGCTTGAGGTACCTCATCCCTTTGTGTGTATTTTACACCAATAAACTTATTTCAATTTCAATTTCAATGAACGAAGTCAAAGTCAAGTCAAAGTCATTGGCCGAACGTATTAGTCATTTTTTTCTCACAAACGATAGGGGATAACAAAACCACATAGTATATAAGTATACAGTAAAGTCAATTTTATTCAGGAAAGTACATACATAGTTGACTTACAAACATAATGTTGGATTTATAGATAGAGCTAGTGCAAACAATACCTAAAGCTAGTAGTACGCATAGCATTTCAGGCAACCGGGCAGTATATGTACCCTTACTCAAATCTCTGAATATGTTAAATATTAAGTCCCTGCACATCTCATGTGTATTTTATATATATAAAACGCTGAACTGTAATGTCAATCGTGACCTTAAAAGCTTCCTAGAAGGTTGTAACAGATCCCATGAGCACCACACCAGAAACAAATACCTATTTGATATTCCAAGAGTACGACTTAGTCAAACTAGAAATGCTTTACAAATCAAGGGACCTCGAATGTGGAATGACCTTCCCAATTATGTTAAAGACTGCACCTCTCCCAACCAGTTTAAGATAAAAACTAAGTACTACCTAATTAACTCAATGTAACCTACCTCACCCCCAAAAGGTCAATCCATATCTTCTATTTTAAACAATGCTGTTTTGTTGACCAAATTATTTTTTTACTCTTTTTCTGCCATGTTCCCCCCCCCCTTTTTTTCCATTTGTTTCTTATTTTTTCTCAGCACAATTTATACTTTAATCTCAATTAGTATTAAGATTTAGTCTTAGTGTTTTTCCTGCCTGAAACACTTTGCGTAATAGTGGCTTTAGGCACTGTATGTACTAGCTCTATCTATAAATCCATTAACTATTGTATCTTACCTTGTATGTATGTACTTTACCTGAATAAATATTTGTATTTGTATTTGTATACTATAGTATATAGTATAGTATAGTATATATTTATACTATATATTTTAGGGTACAAATACGCAAATCACAGTACAAAAAGCACATTTAACATACTGTCTATCATATAATTATCACACATCCAAACAATGTGATGTGGTAAGCTACTCTACTACTAAACTACATATTCTACAATCTGATTCTGCCTATTGCTTAATTTAGAAACTGTATGTTGACCAGACCACACACTAGAAGGCGAAGGGATGACGAAGTTTCGGTAAGTCCTGGACCATTCTCAAATCGATTGTCGATTTGAGAATGGTCCAGGATGGACCTAAACATCGTCATCCCTTCACCTTCTAGTGTGTGGTCTGGTCAACATACTTTAGCCACGTTATTGTGACTCATCGCCTGCATAGAAACTGTAATTGTGGTTGATCTCAAACCCATTGATAATGTGACGACTTATACTGAATTTTGTAACTATATCATCAAGATTGTAACCAGCTTAGCTAAATGTATTGTGGGGTTCAGTCCCTAAGCCCATATATGTGCCTCTGTAACCATTTCCACTACCACTCACAAGATGGGTATGGGGTGCAAAAAGGAGGGCAAAAACATAAGAACAAAGGTAACTGCAGAAGGCCTATTGGCCAATACCAGGCAGCTCCTATATATAACCACCCAATCCCACTAATATACATGTCTAACCCGCGCTTGAAACAATCGAGGCAGCCCACCTCCACTACCATGAAGTTCGAAAAATAATTCCTCCACCACTATGAAGTTGAAAAAAAAGAAACTCTGAAGTTCGTATAGCAGGTTAAGCAAAAAGTTTTTTAACTTTTTTACTTTACTTTAACTTTACTTAAAAAGTAAAGTTTTTTTTCAGTTATATCGAACAAAGGTTAGGGAAAGGATAGGTCCATTAAAGATTAAGACAGATCATATATTGGATAATGAGGAAGAGATGAGTAGTATTTTTAACAAATCTTTTATCTCTGTATTTACTAAAGAGGAGCCTAACTCTATGCCTTCAGCCGAACAAGTCTATGTTGGGGGGATGAGGACAGGTTGACCAGTCTAACATAAGAACATAAGAACAAAGGTAACTGCAGAAGGCCTAATGGCCCATACGAGGCAGTTCCTATTTATAACAACCCAAACCCACTCATATACATGTCAAGCCAACGCTTGAAACAATTGAGGGTCCCCACCTCCACCCCGTTACACGGTAATTGCAGCCCTGCTAATCAGGACCCTAATCAACAACCCTGTTACCGATCCAGTATTTACCCAAGTCTTTCCTAAATCTAAACTTATATAATTTATACCCATTATTTTGTGTTCTGCCTTGCGTTGATACTTTTAACACCCCTAAGAATTTCCCCTTTGTTATGTCTCATCCATCAACTTGTAAACCTCTATTATGTCACCCCCTAACTCTTCGCCTTTCCAGTGAATGCAATTTTAACTTTACTAATCATTCTTTATATGAAAGATTGCTAATTTGGGGAATTAACTTTGACATCCTACGTTGGACACTTTCAAATGAATTTATATCCATTCTATAGTATGGCGACCAAAACTGAACTGCATAATCTAAATGGGGTCTAACCAGAGGAAGAAATAGCTGAAGAACAACACCAGGTGTCTTGTTACTAACACTTCGATTAATAAATCCTAGCGTCCTATTTGCCTTATTACGAACATTAATGCATTGATCCTTTGGTTTTAAATTCGTACTAATCATAACTCCCAGATCCCTTTCGCAATCCGATCTCGTAATCTCAACACCATTTAGCTCGTATCTTGTAACTCTGTCATCATTACCTAGCTCCAAAACTTTACATATATCAGCATTGATCAGCATCATTACCTAGCCTCAAAACTTTACATTTATCAGCATTAAACTGCATCTGCCAGTCTTTTGACCATTTCAAAACCTTATTTAAATCAACATGAAGTGATAGTGAGCCTTCTTCCGTGTTTATTTCCCTACCGATTTTTGTATCATCGGCAAATTTGCAAATGTTGCTAATCTAACCTTAATCGAAAATATTTATATTTATTATAAACAACAGAGGTCCCAGTCCAGAGGCTTAAGGCATGCTGCTTACAACATTTTTCCACTCTTATAACCACCCAAGCCCACTCATATACATGTCGAACCCACGTTTGAAACAATCGATGGACCCCACCTCCACCACGTTTGGCGTTAATTGGTTCCACAAATCAACAACCTGTTACCGAACCAGTATTTTCCCAGGTCTTTCCTAAATCTAAACTTATGCAATTTATACCCATTATTTCGTGATCTGTCTGGTGCTGATACTTTTAATATCCCATTTGTTATGTCCATTCATCAACTTGTAAAACTCTATCATGTCACACCTAACTCTTCGCCTTACCAGTGAATGCAATTTAAGCTTTGTTAATCTCTCCTTATATGAAAGGTTTCTAATTTGGGGAATTAACTTTGTCATTCAATGCTGGATACGTTCAAGTGAATTTATATCAATTCTATAGCACGGTGACCAAAACTGAACTGCATAATCAAAATGGGGCCTAACCAGAGCAACAAATTGATTGATTGATAAGGATTAAGCCACCCAAGAGACGGCACGGGAATGAATAGCTTTAAAGAGCAAGATATAGCTGAAGAACAAAACCAGGTGTCTTGTTATTAACCCTTCGATTAATAAATCCTAGTGTCCTATTTGCCTTATTATGAATATTAATGCATTGATCTTTTGGTTTTAAATTCTTACTAATCATAACTCCAAGGTCCCTTTCGAATATGCGACTTCGCAATCACAACACCATCTATCTCATATCTTGTAACTCTATCATATCATTACCTAACCTCAAAACTTTACATTTATCAGCATTGAACTGCATCTGTCAACCTTTTGCCCATTTCAAAACTCTATTTAGATCAACTTGAAGAGATAGTGAGTCTTCTTCTGTGTTATTTCCCTACCGATTTTTGTATTATCGGCAAATTTGCAAATGTTGTTACTCAAACCTGAATCTAAATCATTTATATATACAGTATTATAAACAACAGAGGTCCCAGGACAGAGCCTTGAGGTACTCAACCTACAACATTTTCCAACTCTGACTTAACCCCATTTATACTAACTCTGTTTCCTTTGGCATAGCCGTATGCCCTAATCCAACTTAATAAATCTACGGTACAAACTGTATAGCTTAGGTTCATATATTAGGGGATTGGGTTGCACTAGATTGCACTGCACTAGAAATTAGGTACTGGGATATCGATATACATGTCAGGTGGTTGTAGGTAATGAATCCTTCAATGGTGAACATTCCAATTATAAACTATGTAAACAAAAGCTGGAACATACTCCCCAACACTATATCTGTAATTGCCCTGTTATAAGTGACTTCAAGTATGAAGGTATGAGGTAGCTTTGAGCTCTGTAATCACTTCATATACTCAGGAAAATTGGAAGATATTCTTGTGCTGTACCAGAGTGTGCTAGTGGA